>JABFEX010000347.1:0-34810 GCA_013623515.1 Fusarium illudens
CCCCCCGCGGCGCCTACGCCGCCGCCGAGAAGCCCTCGGCCCGCATCCTCCTGGGCAACTCGGGCCACATCTACGTCGCCGACTTCTTCGCCGCCGCCGGAAAGCTCGAGCTCACCCTCGAGCAGGAGATTGAGGGCGGCAACTCGTGGATGGCCTTTTCCTCCCCCAACCTCTTGTACGCCGTCGACGAGAACTCGGCCAACCTCCGCCTGTTTGAGATCGACCTCGAGGCCAACAAGCTCACCTCAAAGACCGAAAAGGAAGGCAGCGTCGGCGTCGTCCACCTCGAGTTCAACAAGGACAAGACCCGCCTGGTTGGCGCCGCCTACGGCAACGGAACCATCGACGTCTGGAACACGGAAAAGGGCGGCCTCGAGTTCGTAAAGACCATCAAGTCTCCCGGCAAGCTTGGCCCCAACACTGAGCGCCAGGCCGCTTCTCACCCTCACCAGTCCAACCTGGACCCCTCGGGACGCTACTTTGCCGTCAACGACCTGGGCACTGACTCGGTTGTCATCATTGACTCCAAGGACGACGCCTGGAAGGTCGCCGACAACATCGCCGTCACTGCCGGCTGTGGCCCCCGTCACGGCGTCTTCTACCCCAGTGGCGCTGAAAAGGCCACCCACTACATCGTCGGCTGTGAGCTGTCCAACACGGCCATCGTCTACGAGGTCACCTACAGCGCCGACACCCTCGCCTTCAAGGAGTACCAGACCATCTCCACCTACGGCAAGGACGAGCCCCCCAAGGACCCCAAGAAGGCCGCCGTCGGTGAGGTCATCCTGGCTCCCAACAACAAGGACCTCTACATCTCCAACCGTCTCTCGGGCCACGACACCGACTCCATCGCTCACTTCACCATCGCCAAGTGCGGCAAGCTCACCTTTGCCGACAGCGTCTCGTCCGGTGGCCTCCTGCCCCGCATGATCAGCTTCAGCGC
Organism: Fusarium illudens; assembly: GCA_013623515.1. Lineage (NCBI taxonomy): Eukaryota > Fungi > Ascomycota > Sordariomycetes > Hypocreales > Nectriaceae > Fusarium > Fusarium illudens. Next base: position 944 of record JABFEX010000347.1, read on the forward strand.
CACCGCCAGGCACGTCTTTGCCGGCAACCAGGACGGCACCTCGGGCCTCGTTGCCCTCAAGCGCGGCAACGACGGCAAGCTCCAGAAGAAGCCCGTCGCCTCTATCCCCGGCTCCAAGTTTGGCGAGGCTGGCTTCGGGCCCCAGTATGTGCAGCAGATCATTGTTTGAGTGCGATAGAATTGTGTGTGGATGGCATTTTGGCATTTTCCCACGGCGCTTTGGGCGTTTAGGCGGAACGGTAACAATGGATGTCTTGGAGAATCCTCGACTCGACGAGCACAATGTAGCATTCTATAGTTGAAAATCTGAAAAGTCTCGTCTATTCTGGTATCAAAATCCAATGAATGCCCTGTGACGTGTGTGTGTGGTTAGCAATGTATGTTGGTTTATTAGAGATTGTTGAACTTACATGGTTCCACTGTAAGCACAGTGACCCAATTGCTCCTTGTCCCCCAACCATGCATGACAAGATGTGTCTGCTCGACAATGAATCATTCATTGCTTGTTTGTTCATCATGCTCGATAAATATTCAATGCATGAAGAAATGAGTCAAGCCAAATTGGCGGCGTACCCAAGTACTGTGATCCTCTCTCTGCCCCGCTCAGTCTGAACTTGAATCGCTCGCCATCCCAACCCCTCCTCGCCCTGACGTGTCCGCTAAACTCTCTTGCAGATGCTTGTACTCTGCGTCCAGCAGCTCCTGGTCCGTACACTTGTGCGCCGTCTCAAAGTCGATGAGCACGGCCTCGCCGTCGCCGCCTCGGATCAGGAAGTTGTGCTTGTTGATGTCACCATGGAGGATACCCAACTCGTGCAGCTTTTGTAGGCTGCGTTGGCACGCCGCCAGGTCGTCGGGCTCTGCGGTCCGGACGCCCGGGACCTCTTCCAGCAAAAAGCCGATGACTCGGCCGTTCTCGTGGATGTGCCCGAGAAACGCGGGGCCGATGCCCCGGTCGTGGATCCACTCGTACGAAGTGGTCTCGGCGGCAAAGTAGGGGATCTCCCAAGGGAATTGGGCAAATTTGGCCAGCACCGGACGATCAAAAGATGGATGCGTGACGCGGTAGAGGGTCTGGCGCACGCGGTCGAGCTGGTGGAGCTCCAGGTGGTCGATCATGGTCTCGTGCCAGACGTCGCCGATGCCAGGGAGGCTGCTCCGTCTCGTCTCACAGAAGCACGGCTCCCCCGTGTGCTCGTCCTTCCCGACGCGGCCCTCGTTCCAATCGCCGGGGGGGAAAGGTGGTAGCTGCTCAAGGAGGACGGGGGCAAATGTGCGATCCTCGCGGGCTATGAGACCCCCATCAAGGGTCACGTATCGGACGTGGGCGCCGTCGACGAGGAAGCGATACTCGCTCTGCTCGGCATCATCCGGGTCGGCCAGGACGGCTAGCAGCTTGACGTTGCTGTTGGTCTTCATGGGTGAATTGGTGTGCTCAGGGATGAGCTGCTGCAGAAGAGGAAATGGGAGCTATTATAAGAAGGCACAGGCTTAGATCTGATGGTTCGAGGCTGGGGGTGACACGTGGGGGTTAGGGGGCAGCTTATTGCGAGACAAATCAATGGATGGATGGATGGGCCAAAGGGTCTCGGACGGGACGAACAAGGGGAGATTGTGCATCTTTAAGGGCCTCTCAGGGCCATCTAATTGCCCCTTGCTGGTCTTCCAAGGGGTCTGTCAATTCTCGGCAATCTCAGTATTTGCGCTTTGACTCGTGGGAGCCATCATCCGAGACGCACGTCTGGCCCCCCCAATGCTACCACTGGAAGGGACCAGGTGGGGGAATGACTCTTTGGTCTGACGATTCTGCGCAGTCGTGGGCGTGTTGAACTCGTGGTTGCTGGGGTTTCGTTTGCAGACGTTGGCCGGCGTGCCGCGAGTTGCATACCACGAACAGGCGGGCATTACACGCACGCACTGTCTGCTGCTCGCTTACTTGAATCGTGCCCTCTCATCTCACGGGTCGCTCGGCGCGTGCTGTGTGCTGCTGTGCTATGCTGGAGAGAGCGGAGCGGAGCGGGTCCGTTCGTGTCGTGCTGATGCCCGGGGTCTTGTTCCTTTAGCTGTCCGGGGCATGACCCGATAGGTGTCCCCGGGCGTTATTGACGGCTAGTCAAGCGCTTGCCATGGTCCGGTTCGCCGAGTCATGGTCCTGTAAGTGAGGCGGTTCTCGTGGTGGAGAGGGCGTCTATTCTGCAGGGGTCGGCGGATGGTGATTGTCGAGGTTGAAGTTGGGGTTTGGTTGAGCCTCACCTCACGGGGAAGGAAAAAGAAAGGAAAGTCCACTGCCCGGGCAGTCAATGTGAAAGGGAAGGAAGGAAGGAAGGCGCCAGGGCCGTTGCAGGGCTCCTGCAGCCCCGAGACCCGTGACCCGTGCTGAAGCGTTAGTTACCTAGGTAGGTACCTAGGTAAGTACCTAGGTAAGTTCTTATCCGTCACAGTGGCTGCCCCATCTTCTCTCTCTCAACCCACTCGCAGTAATTACTCCGTTGCCTCTCGAGCTGAATAGTCGCTCGCATCCATCGTGGTGTCGTACGACTGGCTCTCACAGTGTCTCGATGGATGCTTCATTTGATGCGTTGTCCAAGCAAGCCACCTGGATGGATGGACTGTTGCCTCCCTCCCTCATTCCCCCGCAGAAGACGAGACTTATTAAGCACGCATTTCATTCCATGGATGTTTTATTCTTGACTCCCGTCTTTTAATGGCTTGCTTCATGGCTTGCATGTTTAATGCTTGCATAATTGATTGCATCTGTATTTACTCTGTACATGACTTTATTCTACCAATTTACCTACTTCCATATCTCATGACATCTGGTTATCATCTCTTCTCTCCTCTCCTCCCCTCCCTCATCCCATCTTCCCCCTCATTACACGGCAGCCAACCAACTTCACCCCGCAGGTAACCATCACCATTCGCCTCAGTTCGGCTGATTGGAACTAATCATCTCGTCTCACTCGCGTCTGATACGCTCAGCCCGCATGCGATACCACGGCAAGAGCGTGTCCTCCGCAGCAGCGGCATATGCACTCGACTCTTCATTGAGGCACACATTAAAAACCACGCAACCGCTCAAGGTCCCCCCCGTCGCCACGCTTAAATATGCACTCTTGTCCGGGCCTTGCCCAACTGGATGACCACTTCCTTCACCATGTCCCAACGGTCTGGGGTCGTCCCACGCCCTCTCCTCTTCATGTCTTGAACGAATTCATCATTCCTCTTCTGTAATATCATCGTGCCCACTCTCAGCCTGCGATTGGATGTATATCCGGCGCCATCTGCAAGTCTCTGAGGTGCACCAGCGCCCCGGGACACCCGTTGATGCCCAGAGCCATGGCTTGCCCAGCCGGGCCCTGAGGCTATTCCAGAGGTATTCACGCAGCGATGGCCAGTCTCGACATGTCCTTGTCGAGAGGCAGTTCTCCAGCAACCCCTCTCGCAACAACAACATCAAGATTGGCCTCATTGTCGGCTTCGTGCTCGCCGCCTTCCTCGCTGTCGTCGTCGTCTTCCTCTGGTTCTACTGTGGTTCTATTCGCTTCACCTACAAGAAGAAGAAGCATCGCCATCACCACCGCGGACACAAGTCCATCAGCAGTAGGGGCTCGAGGGGCTCTGACCGGAGTGCGCCGCCCTCACCCAAGTCTGCTACTGAGGAGAGTCCTCCGGCGGAAGATAAGCCCGCAGATGGATAGCGAACGAGACGATATTGGCAAGTTGTTGTTGCTCATCATGAATGCGTTGGAGTTGACTAACATTCCCCCAGACCCTTCACTTCCGTGTATGATTCTTCCACTGTACTTATGACGCGCATGGTTCGTTGTCGTTAAACTTGTAAGCTGGCTGCAGACATGAGCTTGGTTCTTGATTGCGATCTGGTTGATTGATGTTGAGCTTGTTCTTCCTTGATGACTTCTATTTCCCCTGGTTTATCATACTCCTTTAATAGTACCCTGGTTTGCCTACATCTTCTTTTCCAAGTCTTGTCTAATACCCAACCGTCTCTTACTTTCCATCACCTCGAACAACGCCGTGACGAGGACATATGATGCCTTCCACACCCTTGTCACACTGGTCAAAGCAATCCGCCATCTTCAGATCCCTACCGATCTGAGGAGCATCCATCTCATTCTGCGGTAGACCACCATAGCCTGGCACAAAGCCAATCGGAGACTGGAGTATCGGCTCAGGTCGTCGGGGAGCCCACCCCTCGATGATGGGAATTGAAGGGTCGTCGTCCTTGTGGCGACAGAGATGATGCCTCTTCCAGAGCTTGCGGTCGTGACGGTCGAGGTCGTGGGCATGTTTGTGACGACAAAACTGGCGACCATGGTGGGAGTCTTTGGGTTTATGGTGGCGTCTCTCGTGATGTTTCTCTGGAATATACAGGTTCTCGAGGTAGACGCGATGCTCGCCATGGTCATGAACTTGATGGAGCTTCTTGCTGTGTCGACGACGCCCCCCGCGAATGTGTGTCTCATGTCGGTGATGACGATGTCCGTGCTTACTTCTCTCTTTCATCTCTAGAAGCCTTCGCTTGTCCGCCTTGGTGTTCTCCCAAGCCCAGTAGAATAGACCGCCCATGATGATGATGGCCAGTAGCGTTAGCCCAACTGCTACTCCGATAGTCCCAGAGCTGGATGTTCGACGGTGTAGGTTGTGAACCCTCCTGGAGAAGATGGTATTGGTCTCGACAATGGACTGGGTTTGTGATGTATCCTTCAAGGGCGTGGTCGAAACAGCGGAGGCATTCTTGATTGGAGCCATACTGAGAGATTCTCTGGTGCTTTCAGGGTGTCGGCACTCCTGGCTGCTCGTTCCATGACCTTGCAAAAGACTGATGGATGCTATCACAAGAATGAAGATCCCAATGTGCCATTGACAAGTATCCCTTTACCTCAGGATATGGAATCCATGGTTCTCTATATATCCTCCCTCCTCCACACAAAGACACGGGTTTCGACATCGAAACCGTCAAACCACACTCCAAAGCCTTCAAGTTCAACTTCGGCTAACAGCCGCCCGCCCGTTGTGCCGCATAAAAACCCTCTCGTTCCTTTATCTCCATCCCGCAAACAATGACGTTGAACCCTTTACTAGAAAACTTCGCATGAGTTGTTGTCGTCTGCGAATAGGTTTTGGGGGATGCTCCGAGTGTTTGGTCAAACAACTTACACAACGGGGTGCGCGAATGCAACAACATGACAAAGAAGCTTTGGAGAAAAACTGTTAAGAGGGAAAACATTCTGAATATGAAGAGTTAATGTTATGTTGCGAGACGGAAAGAAGTAAAAAAAAAAACACAACTATGGAAACAGTCTATCCTCCCCCCTTTATGCCGTCCTATGAAATCAAGCCTCCTTCGCCAAACCAAACAACAATACCCCTCTTATGCTGTCCTGTGAAATCAAGCCTCCTTCCCCAAACTAAACAACAATACCCCCACTTATCGCTCCCTCTCTCTGTGCTTCCTCTTCCTATCCTCATCCCCCCCCTCCTCAAGCCCACGGATCTGCCCCAAAGTACTCCCAATAACATCCTGCAGCCTCCCCCCCTTTCGGACAAACCTGTCGTAGAACTCACAGTCCCGGTGCTTGGCCCCTCGCGCGTTGAGCGAGATGATGGTGCTGGACATGGCCTCGAGCTCCGTCCTGAGCGTCTTGAGGTCCAGGTCGCGACGGTATCGCCGCTGGCGCCGTCGACGTCTGCGCTCCTCGCGCTCGTCTCGCTCGCGGGATTCGCGACGGTGGCGGTGCGACGAGGAGCGTCGAGGGTCGGGCTCGTGTCGGGCTTCGGGCTCGTACGGGGGAGGGTAGGTTTCGTTCTGGAACTCGTAGTATGGCTCTGCAAAGGTGACTCGGTGGCGCTTCTTCTTGCGTCTCTCCTTGTCGGATGCGTACCTGTCCACCTCTTCCTCGACACCCCTGCTTCTATTTCCATCTCTGTCCCTATCCCTACCCCTATCCCTCTTCCTCTTCTTGTCCCTCTTCCTATCTTCACCACCTCTCTTTCCCTCTTCATTCCCTCCACCTAGCATCCCAAGCACGAAGCTACCCAGACCGCGAAAGTCTTCTGGGTTGATCTCGCCAAAGCCGCCGGCCCCGACGCCCCCGCGAGTGCGGTCGCGGGTGCGGTTGCCAGACGAGGACTCGCCCATGGCACGCTTGGCAGCTGACCTGGCGGCTGACTTGGCTAGGTTCTTTGCAAACGTCTCCATGAAGCTTGTGTTCTCGGGGGGTCGAGCTCGCGAGTTGCTGTCGCGCTCTGGACGCCCAGAGCCAAAGAATTGCTCGGCGAAGCGGTCCATGTTGCTTGTCCGAGACGAGTCCGTCAGGTGATGAAGAACGGTCTTTGAGATAAAGTAGAGAAGAACAGAGCAGAGGTGTCCCTCGTCGTCGCTGTCGTACCCGTCGTCTAGATCCTGCTCGTTATCACAGTCGCCGTCTCTGTTTCCAAAGTCGACCTCTGCTTCAACGTCAGACTCTTTAGTGGTCCGACACTTGTCCCCCTCAACTCGAGTTTCTTGTTGTTGTCCGAGGTCAAGCTTGTCTTCGTCAACCTCTTGCTTGATCTCTGGATCTTTACGAGACACCGAGTCGTGAGTAGCAGCAACGCCGTCGTGGTCGTGGTCGTTGCTCCGTCTCTCGACGCTAGCGTCTCCAAGCTGAAGAGACTCCAGATCGTAAAGCTGATGCAGAGACGCAAGGAGAGAAGAGAAATCAAAGGATGTTGCAGCCTAATGAGAAAGCGAAAAGGGTGTGTTGCATATATGCAATGCAGCTCGGCAGCCGACAGATTGATTGACTGACGCCCAACTACAATGAATGTCTGTGTACTTGTTCTTTGTCACACTCTCCAAAGGCAGAGCAAGCTATCGCTGTCGTCGGGCGACTTGGTGCCCTTTTAAATAAGATATCCATTAGCATGGTGCTCCAAACGGCGAGTTGCAGCCCGCCCATGGGAGTGCTGGGTCAGGTGAGACGCGTCAGGTTCGCGATGGGTTGTCCTGAATGATAGAGGCTCGTGGTCACGCGATGTCTTGTCTGAGGCGACAGGACGCGGCAATGCAGGAACATGACCGCCATGAGACATTGCCATGACCATAAATATTGGCTGAATGATCCCTCCAGTCTCTGAATGGGTGAAATGACCAGACAGCCTGATTGGGTTTCTGACATCTGGGAAATAAATAAAAAGTCGTGATGTTTCCATGTGTGGCTTTGTTGATCAGACGCCGGTACTTGTCTCACTCTCAGTACACAACACAGTAGGCAGCAGAAACAACGTCATTGTTCATGGGAGTGGATATTTGGCATACCAATTTAGCTATTTAACGCACCTTTGTTCTTATACCTACCTAGGTACCTTAGCATAAGGATAGCAAATTATAATAAAGACCTTAATAAATCTATATAAGGATTTAATAAATAATTAATAGAGAATCTATCTTACTTAGGATTATTCCCCCTTATTCTAAGATTATTATTATATAATTAAGTAATAAGAAACTAGTAATAATAATCTAAGGATAGGTAACTAACTCAGTTAAGTGGTATGCTAAATAGCTAAGGTGGTATACTAAATATCCACTCCCTTATTCATTCCCACGCGTGAGTGAGCTTTCTCGTAACGTGCGTCTATATTTACTCTATGCCATGGTTCTCTGTCGTATACTCCCACAAACGCCCATAGAATGTAAAGGAATACCCGCCCAGTTGTCCACCAGTCCCCCATGTGTAAACATCGAGTTCAACTCAACAACTCCTTAATGTCTTCAATGCGTTGCATCTTCTTTTCTTCGTCATTCATCATGCCCAACGAGGTCGCACTGTTCACATGTTAGCCTTGATTCGTCACCCTCAACTCGGTCAACTCACATGAACTTCTTCCGCTCTTGAACCTTCAGCATCCGCTCCTCCACGCTTTCCTTGACCACAAACCTCTTGACCTGCACTTCCGACTCCTGTCCCATCCTGTGCACTCGATCGATGGCCTGGGCCTCGACCGCAAAGCTCCACCAGGGGTCCATCATGAAGACTCGCCCTGCGCTCGTCAAGTTGAGTCCCACGCCACCCGCGCGCAAACTCAGCAGGAGAACCGTGAAGCCTTTCCTCTCGGCAAACTGGTCGAGGACTGCCGCTCGAGCCTTCTGGGACATCGACCCGTCAAGTCGTAGGTATTTGACATTTATGCGTGTCAGAGCTGGTTCAATGAGGCTGAGAAAGGAGGTAAACTGGGAGAACACCACAGATTTCATCTTGGGATGCTCTCTCCGCACCACTCGCAGTTCCGATATTAGCGCCACGACCTTTGCTGACGAGTCGTTGACACCCACGCGCTGCAGGCTGATCTTGGGTTTCTTCGATACCTCGTCAGGGTCGTCGTCATGCCGGACAACCTCAAACAGATCTCGCTGGTTGAGGGGCTCCCGACAGTTGAAACATCGAGGCACCACTGCCCTGTCAGTCTCGTGCTTGATGTAGTCAAGCAAACACTTTTTGCAAGCAGAGTGCCAGCAACCAGTAACTGTCTGGTCATTCATCGGCTCTTCAAAGCACAGCGGACACTCGTTTTCCGCCTCGTCGCGAATCTCCTCCAATGCATGGGCGCCAAAGACCTGGTTAGTCTCTTTCGACGCTTCATCCGTCGCCGCCGTGAATGAGGTGATGAGTGACTCGAGATCCATGTCGTCGGCAAGACCAGAGACTGCGTCGGAAGCTGCTTCAGCTTCCACCTCGTCCGCCACGATATCACGGTTGCGGACCAGGATAGGATGGCAGCAGGACTGGCGAAGACGCAAGATCTGTGCAAAGATGGTGGTGAACGCCTTCATGACAGTACCAGCCTCTACATTCTGTGAGAATGTTCGCTTCGCTTTGTTAAAGATGTAGTCATAGACGCCTCGCTCCGTCTCCGATAGTTCCACGTTGACAATCTCAATCTGCTTGGGTGGTAGAAGCACAAGGGGCTCGCCGTCGGGTGTCTTCATGTCTTTTGTGCGTCGAAGCACAAGAGGCTCCAGCACTGTTTGCACCACATCCAAAGCTCGCATGAACTCTCCAGTTTCAAAAGGCACTGTGATAAACGTCCGCCAGAACGAGAAGTTGTTCCAAGGCTCCACACCGAGGAATCTGACCAAGCTGAATAAGTCTTCCAACTTGTTAACGATGGGCGTTCCCGTCAAGGCCCAGCGGTGATCAGCTGAGATCTCGTAACAAGCCTTTGCCGTCTTGGATGATCTGTTCTTGATGTGGTGTGCCTCATCAAGAATCACTCGGAAAAACTTGACCGAGAAGAGGCCATTGTGGAAGGACTTGTCCCCGCTCTTTGCAGCAATGCTGCTGAACTCGGACAGCACCACGCCGTAGCTAGTGATGACTAGGTCTGGCGCGCTGGCTGCGTTGGATTCACAGCAGAGCGCTTGCAAATTGTTGCTCTTTTCGTTGCCATAGTAGAGTTCGATCTTCATCGTCCCCTCCTTAGAGGCCTTCTCCGCCTCACTCTGCCACTGAGACAGCAGCGACATCGGCGCAACGACGAGTGTTGTGCAGGGCGCCGAAAGAATCGAGTCGGAGTTCATGCCCAGTCTTGTAAGTTGGTTCACACTGGAAATGCCACCGGCTGACTGGCGAGCCTGATGCGCAACCTCTGATCGGTGTGTGTGAACTAAGCTCAACATCTGAATCGTCTTTCCAAGTCCCATCTCGTCGGCGAGAATACCACCGAGACAATGTTGCTCTTGAACCGGAAAGTCGAGGGAGAGATCGCCAGAATACGGGTTGACATAAAACTTGGGTTGTCCCTCAATTGGTGGCAGGTCCTTGTCGTCGACGTCCTTCAGAGGCCAAGTGTATTCCTCCCAAAGCGGATGCATCGACGGCTCTCTATTGCTCTTTTCATCCTTCTCTTTCGCCATCATCCAGTGCAGCGCTTGCTTTTGGTATGGGCGAAGAGTCATGTTAAAAGTCTCTGCTGGTTCCGCTTCAGGGGTACTGAAGTCGAAAGATTGCGCCTTCTTGTAGAGCGCGTCGAGTTGATCCTGCTCTAGCTCCTCCCCTTCTTCCGTGTCTGATGAATTTGGTGAACCGGCTTCTTTGCCGTTGGCGGTCGTCTTTTTGAGGTCCTTCTGCTTCTCCTCGTCTTGCTCAGCAGCCTGGATGAGCCCCTTACGGCCATCTTTCGCAGCAGCATTCGTCATTGTAGGCTGCATATTGATTTCCTCAAAGAGTTTTACCAGAGCGACCTGCCGCAGGCGAAGATTCTTCTCATCGGTCGTCTCGTTTTGCTCAAAGAAAACGGCCGACCGGTCGTCAGCTAGCTGAAAGGAGCGATCGAAAAAGGCCGAGTTGAGTATGAAGCATCGTAGTTGCAGAAACACGGTATCGCTAGTCCGAAGTCTCTCAGGGATGTAGACGCAGGTTCCCTCAAACTTGCAGATCTTCAGATCGATCAATGTCGACACCCACTTCGCCGTGTCCTTTGACAATCGTCCAACTTCTGTTCCACTCTGGGTCGTGAAGCGCACAATGATATCAACCCGCCGTGAAGCCGCCGTGTTGACTCTTGAAGGTGTAACGGAACCAAATTTCCCCTTGATCTTCGCCTGCTGTGGTGGTGGGATCTTGTGTCGCTCGATCTTGACAATATCACCATGCTTGAGGAGATTGGTTCCACTTCGAGTAGCCCATCCTTCAGCACCGAATGCTCCTATGTATCGAGAATTCGGCATCCGCTTTTGCGATGTAGTAGCTGGCGAACGTGTTATGGTGGCGTTTGGGGAGTGACTCGAACTGGCAGCGGTAGGCCTCGATGGGATTGGCCGTGACGGTTTCTTTGTAAACTTCTTGTACGTCCCGTCAAAGTACATGTTGACGGCTCGTTCGAGATTGTTTCCGCAATGGTCCCTGATAGCCAAGAGAACATCGGGGCCGACCTTGTCGCCAATGAAGGCCTCAAAGGTCTCCTGATCGAAGGACACGGAGGACTCTTGTTGTTGGTCGGATGGAGGCGGAGGCTGGGATTGCTGTGATGTTCCATTTTCGGATCGCTCGACAAGTATGTCTCTATCATCTTGTTCTAGTTTGACATCGTCTTCTTCGTCATTAAAAAAGCGTTTCCGTGGTTGCAGCGGGGACGAGTCATGGGTGCTTGGTAATGCTGGATCAGAAGAGGCCTCTGCAGGATCGGCAAAGAACCTGCGCTTCTTTGAAGGAGGCCCTTGAGAGTCGTTGAAGCCCATGTTTGCCGAGATTCATCGATACTGAAAGGCAATGGAAGGCTCATTCAAAATTCGGCCGAAATGTCGAACCCGAGCTTTCAACCCCAGACGATCTCCTCGGCGTCGCGGCAGGGAGACGCGACCAACCGTTGCAAGCACGCCAGGGTGTCGAGAGGTCACATGACCGCGCGCTCCCTTCAAGACTGTTCGTTAATTGATGTGGCTGATAGGTGTGGCTGGAGACCCCGACGTCATGAAAAATTCCCCGAGGATTGGAAATCCAGCGTCCATGGGTGGCCGTGTCTAAGTCGCGAGACCATCATGTCCATCATATCACGACCGGCACCGCCGCTTTCGAGGTAAAACTCGCCGCTGGAGATCAATTCGTGCTGAGAAACCTCGGGGACAAGCTAAGCCGCATGTATCGTCAACGGCTTCTGGGCCAGGGCCTTCGAGGCTTCGCCCATGCCCGGACGAGTCGCCGAACTTACATTACCGATGCCGACGTCGAATCCGCAAGACGGTACTGCTACACACAGCTTCAGTACGCTCAACCTTCCTCCCGTGACCAATTGAAGCTAACATTCCCTAGAAATAGCGACTATGACGCCCACCTCATCCGCCGCTTCGTCCCCTCCCCCGTCCAAGACACATACGCCGCCCTCCGAACCCTCAACCTCGAGCTCGTCCGCCTCCCCGAGCTCGTCTCCAACCCCACGATCGGGGCCCTGCGCATGAAGTTCTGGCAGGAGTCCATCGACAAGACCTTCGCCGGCCGTCCCCCCCGCGAACCCATCTGCATCCTGCTGCACAAGAGCCTCCAGGACCTGGAGGCACGCGCCGGGAGCGCAACAAAAAAGTCCATCAAGTTCTGGGTGTCGCGGCTGGTTAGGACGAGAGAAAAGCACATGACGAATCGGCCGTTTGGGACCCTGTCAAGCTTGGAGGAGTATGCCGAGAATACCTATTCGACGTTGATGTATACAACATTGGCGTCTCTGCCTTTGCGCTCGATGCATGTCGACCACCTCGCAAGCCATATCGGCAAGGCCTGCGGTATCGTGGCCGTCCTGCGAGGAATCCCAGTTTTGGCAGCGCCGCCTTCCCCAGTGAACACACCATCAGGCCAAGCTCCCCCTTCGCGCGAACCGGCCCTACTTCTTCCACTGGATGCAATGGCTGATGCGGGGGTCAAGGAGGAAGAAGTCTATCGACAAGGTCCTAATGCTGCCGGCCTCCAAGACGCAGTCTTCCAGGTTGCCACACGGGCCAATGATCATCTGATCACAGCACGCGAGATGCTTAAGAAGTTAAAGGCCGGCGAGGACCCAGGCCACGAGTTTGAGTACCACGGAGAAGGCGAACACTTTTACGACGAAGAGAGTGACACAATAAAGGAAATACGCCAGGGCTTTGACGTACTGCTGGAGGCTATCCCGGCCGCCCAGTATCTCGAGAGACTGGAAAAGGCCGATTTTAACCCATTCGCCGTCAAGACATCAGGCTGGAAGCTGCCTTGGAGTATATGGCAGGCCTTGTCCAAGGAGCGGATCTAGGTTCTGAGGAACCGTGTATTTCGAGGCTTACCTCGAGTGTAACTACAAACAAACTCGCTGTACTATAGACATGAAGATGTAACAATATGATCATGAGGACAAATGCCAATTGAATAAATTCGACTTTCTACGAGCCTTTCTCATGTCTTCAAACCTGAGCACGAGACGAGGGGAATTGTGCCCCACTTGTCATGAAGCTTCACCGAGTCCCAGCCCACCCTTCACCACGGCTGATCCTCGGCATCAAAATTCGAGACCCAGAACTCCATTCAAGCTTCCGCGATAGCAACATCTCGAATTGCTCCGCGACATTCTGATTCTTCCCGTAGATGTCATCGCCAAGATGCTCTACGAACTCATTGCAATTGTACTTCCCTCCCAGGACCCCCTGCGAACCAAGCAAGCTGACACGAAACTAGGTCCGACCGGGCAACCTCTCCGAGGTGAAAGAGTACGCCTCCCCACCGAACCATTCGAACCATCGATCGCCCTCGTCCAATTGACTAACCTCTTCGCCTCTCATAGGATCGCCCAGACCGTCGGCTCCCTCGTCCTCAAGAACGGCGGCGTCGTCCGCGGCCTCGCCAACTGGGGCGTCTTCTCCCTCCCCAAGCCCATCTCGGTGCACCAGATGAAGCACACCCACGGCCACTACTTTGTCATGCGGTACGACGCCGCCTCTCAGGTGCACCAGAATGTCCGCAACACGCTGCGCCTCGAGCCCCGCATGATCCGCGCCGCCCACGTAAAGCTCGGCGACGGCAAGCTGGAGTCTCTGGCGAGGTTCGGACCGCCCAAGTGGAAGACGACGGGCAGCGAGGCATAGAACGGGTGGATGGGAATTCTGAAACGATAATTACCTTACGGCGGCCGACTGGCGGCTGGTGATGAGGAGGAGGAGGAAGGCTATGCTGTAGGATACTCAAGAGCATAAGGATCAAAGACCTGGAGATGCCCAGAGTCAAGAGTCCAGGCATGAGGATGCCGTGTACTTTTAAAAGCACGCTGCCTCGGGGATGGCAGTCACGGTTGTATGAACTACTATAGAGTCCAGAATCTCTGCATTGCATTTCACTACCAACTCTCTCGAACCTGGCTGTGCCGACACTCCTGGGCCGTCCATGACTCAATGCGACAGCACAACTGAAACAACGATAACCTCGATCTGTTTGTCTGTGTCGCTACCTATCTATCATAAAGTCATCAATTGCAGCCACACCGGTGGCCTGAGTGCCTTTGGCTAACGCCGCCCTATCTAGAAACGCAGCCCGCTGCCCATGCTCCTGGTTGGCCCTTACACGATATGTCGTCTGTGCAAATGCTATGTGGTGAACAGGCCGAGGCCATAGTCTACGTCGGTTATGTACTCCAGTTCAGTGTTGGTGTCGTGGCCAAGATCCGACCATCTCGTCAATTGTCGTCAACATCCATGCCGTCGGCCTTACCGCCGATGCCCTTCCCGCGACACCATTCGACAAAGTCGTCAATGACACTTGGCCACGCACCGTCCTCATTCCAGAAAGATAGCGACTCGTCTGGCAGAGATTTGACGGCAAACTCGAGCGTCATATTCCACATGTCCTTGTTAACTGACCGAGTCCACTTTGCATCGAGGAAGGATTTCCACAGATCCAGCCAGTCGTGATCCTCAGTCTTCCACTCCATTCCGGGGGAAGAAAACAGGGTGTCCCAGTAGACGAGGGCGTTCTCCAGGCCCAGGGCCTTCTGGTCGGTTTCTCGTCCTGCAACAAAGGTGTACCGATAAACCTTCTTGAACAAGTTCGGGTCGGAAGAGAGCGATGAAATCAGTCTTTGAAGATGGGCAGCGTGCTCCTGGTGTGATGCTCCAACTCTGGTGGCTGGTCAGTCTTGTGCTTCAACAAACGATCAAACCAGAATTGGTTGGTCGTCAGACAGATCATTTACCCAGCGTTTTTCCATCCATCCACATAACCCTTCCTAGTAATCACCCCCACCGAGGGAGCCTGAAGAAGTTCCAACACCACAAGCAGTTCTGCGTTCTCGATGTTGATCTTGAGCTTCTCGGTGAGGTAAGCCATGGTGGAGTCGAGCTCTAGTTTATCCTTCTCATCGTTGCTGTCTACCGGAATCATGAGCTAGGAAATTCGTGAACAAGAGTTCTTAAGGTGCTGACCTTGCAGTTGGTCGAATAACGATTCCAGCTTGGCCTCGACGGGCGATGGTCCCTTGCCATCTCCGTTCGAAGAGAAGTATCTGGTTGGTTTCGTGTTAGTAAGAAGAGACGATTCAATAAATGAATAGCAATGAAGTGTGCAAAGTGGTATAGTGCTAGCATAGAATTTGATTGTGGCCAACTTGGCCATAAGGTTGTTGCGCACTCGGTTGAGGTGATGTACCGCGCTTTCGACTTCTTGGACGTCTCTGCCGATGACCCCTTGTAAGACGCCCCAAGGCCAATCTTGCTGGTCTTCTTCGATAGGGACAAGGTGGGAATAACGCGGGTTGCGATACGCCTCTTAACACCCTCCCAATTCATATTTCGACTATCCCGGGTTCCCGAGGAGGATGGGTGTTTGTTTGAGTGACTCTGGTGAGACGTGGAGTCGAGCTAGTTGAGTACTGTCTCAAAGCCGGGACAGGGGAGGAGTTGTGTCAAATTGAGGTCGAATCCAACAACACTAAGATAGGGATGATTTCCATGACTCAACCGCTGATCATCTGTAGAGACAATGGCATTTGGAAAGGCAAGTCAAAGCCCTGGCGCGGAATCGAAGTGTCCAGACTACCCCCTTATTGATGCGAGAAGCAAACGGCGTTTCAGTGCCATCGGCGTCACTGTCGGTCATACTCTGCTGTGCGTCCAACAAATGAGCCGAGCAGCAGTGGGCCTAGTCGACATGACGAGGCACAAGGGGCAAACCATACCCGGCGGTTCCAAATGCATGGCCGGGTGAATTGGCCACATCAGGCTGGCGCAACAAAACATCATGACAGGAAACGAGAGAGGTGATGTAACGCGAATAGTCGAGGTAAGAATAACCAGACGAAAGAAATAAAGACTTACGTATCGACTGCTTCGTTTATTTTGAAGCCTGAATTCTTGAGGAACTGTCACGATCCATGTTAGTCCAACCAAACTTCATCATCGTTCGACTGCTCCAGGCTGAACAGCGTCACCGCTGCAACCCCCGACCTGCGCCGGGACCGATTTAGTCAAATCGCGGAGTGCTTTCGTATCGTGGGGCTGGCTGACGCCAAGACAGGCCCAGGTTGCCTGAGATAGACTGTCCATAAGTTGCTGGGAGAGAAACGTACACGAGTAGCCTGACGCTCTGTGGCACCAGTCAGGGATACAAACTGGGCGATGAGCACCTTCTGCTGGGCGGAAGATGGCGGCGGCATCGTGGATGTTTCCGACTGTGGTTCCGGTTTTGTCTAGAGTCGTCTCGTGTATGCGTAGATATTGAGGTTTTTAGGCGGAAGTAACCCGGTGTTTGTTACTCTGGTCGAGATGTTGCACCAAGGATCGCCCTGGTCCGGAGGTGTCGAGGCTCGGCGAGGCGGAGGATGTCGATTGAGGCCTGGACCGAACGATGCCCAGGACGAGATCGAGGTGCCGAATGTCGACTCTGCGAGTGGACCTAACGATAGCGGAAGGTGTCAGGCACGGCGGAGTCTTCCCAAAGATGCGCCCGTTGCGCTCGAGTGGCGGTGGAAGAGGGGATGGATGAGATGCAAGTGGATGGAGGGGTTCTGAGCTTTCGCGACGAGGCTGCGATCTTAGCTGATGGTGGGGTTCCTATTAGTGGGCGGGGCTCAGTGCTGTCTTTCGGCGCTGCGTGTAAGCTGCCTGGGCAGGTGCCTAGGTACCTAGGTATCCGTATAGCAGGCCGGTTTCCGGGACCCTGGAAGCGGCCATGCCGCACGTGAGCTTCACCTTCTTCCATTCCTCTGTCCTAGACTCTCCAGGTCTTTTCTTCGAGATGAACTAGGGAGCAAAAGCGTCTTCACCATACGGATTTGCTATTAGTCCCTAAATGAAGGCTTCATTAATGACTTGGACTTGAACCCATGATGATTCTGGGTACCTACTTGAGCAAGAATGGAAGGGTCTCAATTTATATCATGAAGCGATGTTCGCACTGTAATTCTCCACCTTGAGGGAGCTCCATTTCTTCACTTCAGTGAAAGTTAGTGACACTCTGTACTGTGCGAAGTGATTCAGAAGCCCAAAAGCTCCCAGGTACCCCCGCCCCAGGTCATGACGCCCATCCGGTCGCGGCGCAGGCGACCACTTGACGCGGTTATTCAACGCGTCGGCAAAGATTGGCACAAAATCACAAGCTTCAACGCCCAGGTTGCAACACCACAACAACCGCCCCTGGCAGAGGACTCAACATGGCTTCGTCCAACGCTATTGACGATGAGGACGTGCAGATCGATCCGGCAGAACCTCTCAAGGGAATCATCGTCTGCTGCACCAGCATCCCTGCCGAGCATCGTGTTAGTAAACCGGGCTCCTCGTGCCGCCTCATGTGCCCCCATTTCCTAACATCCTCCCGCTTCTAGACAACCATCGCTGGAAAAGTCGCCGAGCTAGGCGGCGTCCACAAGTACGATCTCACTCCTGACGTTACCCACCTCATCGTCGGCGACTACGACACGCCCAAGTATCGCCATGTTGCCCGCGAACGCCCCGACATCAAGGCCATGGATGCCGCCTGGATCGAGGCCCTTAGCGAGCTATGGAAGAACGACGACGAAGTTGACTACCGAAAACTCGAAACCAAATATCAGTTAAAAGCATTGGAGAAGCGAGGGGTCGACCCTTCAGTTGACCCTCAGGAAGGAGAGCCAGCGAGGGACTCGTTACTGGTCTGTCTCACGGGCTTTGGCGACCAACGGGACGAGATCGCTCTCAAAATCACCTCGAATGGCGGCATGTACACGGGGGACCTCACAAGGAAGTGCACCCACCTCATCGTCAACAAACCCGAGGGCAAAAAGTACACCGCGGCCAAGCATTGGGGCATCCACCCCGTCACGCTTGCCTGGCTGGACCAGTCCGTTGCCCGGGGCATGATCTTGGAGGAGACCAGGTTCGATCCTACATTGCCCCCCGAGCAGCAGGGAAAGGGGGCTTGGGTCACAAGAGAACTCAAACGGGTATCAAGCAAGCGCTCCAGGTCAGCTGTGATCGCCGCCGACGAAGGACCTAGGAAGCTAAGGAAGACAGCCAGCATGAAGCTCAGTTCACAGCGTAACAACCTCTGGGGTGATATTCTTGGCCGATCAACCTCAAGAGAGTACTCGTTTGCTCATGAACATAATCCAGAAGCAGACCAGCCCCTGGAGCAACCGCAACAAGCTCAACCCGCCGAGGTTCAACCCCTGGCCCCTATTGTCCCAGAGAACCAGGGCATTTTCACCAACTGCTACTTTTATATCCACGGCTTCACTGAGCAGCGGACATCAGTCCTCCAGCAAACAATAGCTACACTCGGAGGGTCTATTTGTGCTTCAGTGCAAGAAGTTGCCCTTGGCGAAACTCCTCAACCCCCCCTCAACCGCTTCCTGATCGTCCCTCAAAACTCCCAACCAGATACCCACCCTCGAGAATCCTACGACGACCTGCATGTTGTGACAGAGTATTACATTGAAAAGTGCCTTCACAACAAGCAATACTTTGATCCCACTGAGCATGTCCTCGGTAGACCCTTTCCTTTCTTTCCCATTCCCGCCTTCAGCAACCTCGTCATATGTAGTGCCGCCTTCACAGGCATTGAACTCAGCCAGGTCGCCCGTGCCGTCGTCCAGCTCGGAGCCAAGTTTGACGGGGACTTTCGCAAGACCACGAGTGTTCTGGTGTGCAGTTCTATCGCTTCTATGCGCAAGGAGAAGCTGCGCATGGCACTTCGATGGGGCGTCCCCGTCGTGTCGGCCGACTGGCTGTGGGAGTGCATATCCACGGGCTTCAAAGTTCCCATCGACGACTTCATCTTCTCCGAGATCAAGAACCGATATCAGGAAAGCCCCAAACCAAAGTCAAAGCCTGCCGAGAAGCAAGCCTCCGAGGCACAGCCCAGACCGCTAGGCAAACCCATACAACGTACTTACTCGGAGCCATTCAACTCCAGGCCCGCGATACCCAAGGCCCCCGCCATCGCAGGCGTAGACACGACAGCCTTTGATCATGATTCCCCCGAGAAACCACTCCGCAAGAGCATCGCCCACCCAGCTCCAGAAGCAGCTTCTACTATCTCAGCCGACTTTGCTACAGCCCGCACTCATCAAGCCGCTCTCGCCAGCTTCCCTCAGGACAATGATTTCGACACCCCTCTCGCTGAAGTTCCCTCGGCGCACCTCAACAAGTCCCCATCCCCCGCAAAGAAGCAGCAGGCCATGCCTCGCACCCGTTCCGATCCCACCAGCAAGTCGTCGACAACACACCCAGACACCACTCACCAAGATACCACCGACCCTCACGACAGCTCGCACCAACAGCGCCTTCAACAGCTGAAGCAGCAGCAGCAACACGCAGAGGAAGCCCGTCTCCGCGCCAAAGCCGCCGAGCGCCGCGCCCTCTCCACAAAGTTGACCTCCCTCATCGAGACGACAACCCCGAACCTCACCTCCAACCTCTCCCACACCTCTGACGACCCCGAGCACCCTCCCCCGCGGCCTCGCAGGCGCCAGATCCTCGGCCGCGCCATTAGTAACGCCTCCAACGCCAGCAGCGTCGCCTCCCGCTCTGCCCCCGACCCGTCTGATATGATGGGCGACGACTTCAACTCGGCGGAGCCCAAGGAGGTTGAGCCACCGTCGACGCAGCTCGAATACCGCGACGAAAAGGCCGAGGAGTGCAGGGCTGCGCTGATAAGCCGGATGATGGGCGAGAGTGGTGATGCCAAGCCAGCTGCAAGAGCAACTCAAAGCGTTGGGGTCGTTGGGGGACGGACGATGAGAAAACGATAGGTCAAGAGAACTTGGAAATCGTATGTATATACACAGCTCGTGCAATGTCAGGAATAATCTGCAATTCTGGAAAACCGTCGAGATATCACACAAGGAGTAGCAAAGGTCACGTTAGCGTAACTAAGAACATCGCCTCCAAATTGCAGAAGGCGACGCTGGGATCTATTAGAAAGAAAACTTGAACATCATACACGCAAAGACCCATTCCACTAGTTATAGTGCCTGAACGCTTTTCCCCGCCGGTCTGACCCGTCATATCCCATTCCCAAATCCCTTGAGCCAAAGTCAATTCCACCTGATCCGTCCAAGTTCCAGTGTTGGTATGGGCTCCCGGATGGTGCCCTCTATAGAGTGAAGAGAAGAAAAGAAAAACAAGACACGAGAAAAGAAACAAGAGTAAACAAGGTTGGCAAGAGCCAATGAAAAGAGGAGGATGAAAGACCCCCTTCGCATGCTCGACTCCCAACCCAATGGTGACGACGCTAAACCCTCCGAGTTAGAGGCCGAAATCCCCTCTAGAGCAAACCCCTGATAGGGGTATGGAGAAGGAAAAGGACAGAGATCATGGCCGGATCATGATTAACCAGCGGAGGAGCGGTATCATAGAGGATCGTAGTCAAAGGTCCTCCTGGCTGTTGTCCCAAACGTGACCCTATGCCGAGGTGTTTCGTCATGGAGCAAGCCCATACCTCGGCCAAGTAAACGAAATCAACCTCGACACCACATCTCAAATGGCCCTGGAATATCAAGGTGGCCGAGGTGGTACTCGCGGGGAGTTGAATTATTCCACCAGGTCCTTGCTCGACTCGCCGCGGGCATCCTGAAGCACCTCTGAATTCATCATTTGCCATCGACGGTCAATTTCCTCGCTTCATCCCGGTCAGCACTCTACTTCTCAAGCCATCAAAATGGGGTTGCACTCACGTTGTCTGCCGCAGCATTTTGACTCCTCTCTCCCGGCAAAAGAACAAGAACCGTCTCATAGTTCGATCCCGTTTAAAGGACGCCATTACATCACCCCGGGGCCCTCGGTCCCCATCCGTACTGGCGCCGACCTTTCGCATCACAATGTGAATGCGGAGCGCCTCAATATTCCAAACCAGTTCCTCAATCTCATCGAGATTGACGTGGAAATCGATATGATCTTTGAACAACCCCCAAGTAACGGGCTTAACGTCCTTGAGGACTTGGTGCTGGAAGCAGCCAGCTGACTGGAGCCAAGTCCAGTACTGGGTAACTGTAGTCGAACTCGTGAAGAATCGGTTCTTGACTTGGTATAGTCGCCAGTCATCCTTGGTAATTTCACCGCCACTGCAAGAGTCTGTGTCAGACCAGGCGTCAGAGTGAAACTCGTCGTGAATCGGGCCCGAAACAGGCGACAGGAACTTGGGCTTCTTGTTCAGATGAGTACTGAAAGGGCTATCCGGGGCCATGGAAACCTGACTAGCCAAGGGAGACTGATCAACGAAGGAGGCCTCGCGTGGCGTACTGGCCACAGAATGCATGCTCTTGCGTTTCTTCAGGGGCTTGGGCGTATTGCTGGGACTACCTTGGCTCTGACGCGCCTTCATCCCTGATGGACGTCCAATGTTCTTGAATCCATGCTTATAACGCAGCGCTGTGAGCTTCGGGTCATGGTAGAAGTCGTGCACCGTTCGAGGCAGGTTGAAGCTGGGTCCTTCAGCCAGGACCAGCTCATGGAGGCGCTGGCGCATCCACTCAACAGGTTCAATGTCGAGTTTGAACTTTTCCAGTTCTGACATTGTTTCTGATAGACGGAACAATGTGTCATAGGAGGTAATGCCGCCCTTTCCCGACTGTGTGTACTTCTTGCTCAGGAGCTGGTATGGGCTGATGGGGCCTGCGTCGTGGAACTCAAGGATCTTAATGCCACGATTTACCTGCCTGCCGATCTGATACTTTGACGATCCACCCTTCTCTTGCTTGGGACCGGCTTCGATTGCGGCTTGATGTTTCTCGCGCCATCGGGCTAGCTGAGGCTCAATCAACGTCCTCACGTTAGGCCAGTTAGCCTCCCAGTAAGGGTGGTTTTCGTCCACCTTGGACAGAGGTACACCTTGAACACACTCAGGATAGGTGTAAAATTCACCGTTGTGTCTAAGGACCAGATTTTCTCGCGAAATCTCCTCCAAGGCCTCTTCGGAAGGAGGAGACTCGGTCGGCTGAGGTGAAGGCTCGATCGGCATGGATGCTGGAGTTGGTCGTTCCTTTTCTACTGATGGAGGACGGCTTCTAGCGTTGGCCGGTGTGAACCCAGGGGTCACTCGATACTCTTGCGGTGTCGGCATCTGCTCCGGCTCGCGTGCCGATTGAGCGCTGTCGGGAGCCCTGGTGTCCTTCATGGGGGTATCAAACTCAGTAGTAGGCTGAAGAATATCAGGTCGGGCGGAACGGGGGGCATGCGAAGGAAGCGCAGAACGAGGGGCCTCGGATCTAGGCTGAGGCTGGATGGGCGGGGCCAGGGGCGTTCCCACAGGATCTATCATGCGCTCGGGGGCAAGATCAGGTCTGGGCATCGGCGGGGGCTGGCTGGCCGGCACAGGAGAGGCCTCGTAGACGGATCTATAAACCGGCTCTGCAACGCGGTCCGGGGCTCGTACAGAGATTGGTTCTGTCACTTGTTCGGGAGCTCGCTGAGGAGCTGGTTCACGAGGATGCTCGGGACCTTGTGCAGGAATTCGTTCGGGAAGTCGCTCAGGAAGTCGTTCGGGAAGTCGCTCAGGAATTCGTTCGGGAACTCGTCCAGGCAGTCGCTCGGGAGATCGTTCGTACGCTCGTTGGGGCACTTGCTCAGGAGCCCGGACAGGCTGAGGCGAGGGCTGGTGCGAAGGCAGACGGGCACGTTCCTCGGCTCTGACAACTTGCTGAGGTTCATGTTGAAGTGTCGGCTCGGGTCTTGGTTGAATCTCAACGCGCTGGTCCTGAGCCTCGGGTTCTGGCGAGGCTCCCGCTTGCGGTTCCTTGGCCTCTGTTTGTTGTCGCGCCTTCTCCCTGGAAGCTGGCATGTCAATCGTTTCCCCAGAGGCGTCATGGCAGCCCTGGCGATTCCACTCGCAGTTACCGCACTTCTGGAACAGATCCCCCCCAACGATGATGCAATCATCGAAAGCACCCTGATTCTTGTCGCAAGAATGGCATCGCTTGGTTTGGATCTCTCCAGTGGCTTGGATCATGCAAGCCAACCACTTGACCCCCTTGGCCTCGGATCGTTCGTAGATACTGGCGAGGTGGGCGTCGTTGAAACGGCGGCCTCGACGAATCTTGACAGGCCGTAGAATCTCGAGCTCCTGAATACCCTCCACCCACTGGTTCCAGGGATCGATCCGCTGCACAGGTCCAATCACATTACCGTCAGCGTCGACAACGTCTACGATGGCATCGGGTGTGTGTCCGTGGCGCGCGGCGTTGTTCTCGTGATGCTCGATACCTTCCATGCTCTCTCCGTCGGTGATTTGACCGCTTATCACCTCCGCAGGACCGTCACCGGCTCCATTTGTCATGGACAACCCTGGCATCTCCTCGGGGGTAATAAACTGTTCCGCCTCAGGGTCTTCAGAGTCCTCGGAACCCAGGTCCTCGCCTCTCTTGTCCTTGAAAAACCGACGCATCGTCTTCCATATCTCCTGCTGCCTTTCGGCCTGCGCTTGCCGCGATTTTCGGTGATCCTGCTCGATGCACTCGAGTCGAGCTGCTTTCTCCTCGCATTCTTCGGATACACGAGCGAGCTCGGCCTCAACCTTTGCCAGTTCTCGAGCCAGGCGGGTTTGCGATTCGGTCAATTCAGTCCGTCGCCCCGTAAGCTCACTGAGCTTCATCCGCATTTCGGTTACCGATTGTCGATACTCCTGCGTAACCCTGCTGTTCTCTGCTTCTCGTTGGCGACGGATGCTGGCCCAGAAATTGCGCTCCGTCTCATCCCAGACGGACTTGTGCTCTTCCAGAGGGAGCGCAGCCATGGCGGCAGCTTCATCTGCGGAGGACATATGGGGCCGGGTTGAACAAGTAATTACCCTCAATGCCTTTTCAATAAGAGCGAGACTCTGCGGGAATGAACTGTCGATAGTTCATCTAATTAAGTCGTGATGGTGTTTGTCTAAGTGAAGAGTCGAGGTCAGATCCAGGATGCACGTGACCGAGTTTGCGTGGGGAAAACGCAAAAGGAGCCACCCAGAGTAGGTGCCCGAGGCGTCCCACTACCTACCTAGTCCAGAAAAAAAAAAAAGTTCAAGAGACCAGATCGAGTCGGAGGAATTGGAAGATCGCCGTGGCTCCAGTCCGATGGTCCGAGGGCCAAAATAGAGTCGTGGGGCGCGTGCTCAAAGCGGGCGGGAATTGGACGAACCGCCTAAAAAGGACAAGCTGAGGCGATGGATTGGAAATTGGAAATGAGGAGCAGGATGGTGCGTGGGACGGAAAAGGGTGTCGATCGCAAGTCAATCCGATTTGACCCAGATTGGCCGATAGTAGGCAAGGTTTGCGGCAAGTGCAATCGCCTCCCACGAGCAGTTCTGCAAGAGAGAGGGAGAAAAAAAAGAAAGCAGCTTGAGTCTCGTCACGCAAAGCTCGATAGTCGTCACGACTGATTCTCTCTTTTCTTCTTCTTCTTCTCGTCTTCCCTGCGTCGTCAATGGCGTGTCTTGGAAAAAACCGGGCTCAACCCAGCAGTCAGACCCTTTTTTTTCGAAATCGCTTCCACCACCCCCGGTCGCGCAAATGAGCCCACACTTCGCGTGGGCCACACCCCCTGGTTGGAGCGCACCTTGTTTCCTGACTTGCTCGCAGGGCGCGGAAACAAAGGGAGGGGAGGGAAGAGAGAGCAGGAAAAAAAGAGGTAAGCGGGTACGAGCGAACCAGAAAAGGTGGTGAAACCGAGGACGCGATAGAGAGAGAGGGATCGCTGCGCCGGTGGAGATTGACTGCGAAGAGCGCGGACGCGTTGCGTGGAACGTTGCACGACCGTGGCGCGCAATTTGTTGCCTGGTGATAGGTGTAGTCGAGAAAAAGAGCCTGGGCCTGGATAGGGATTGCGGCGCGGCGATAGGACTTTTCGGTGGGCGAGATGACGGAATAAAAAAGGTGAGAAAATCGGGGTCGGTGTTGGAAGGAAGGAAGGAGGGATAATAAGGGAAAAGTAGCAAGGTAGAAAAAAAAATAGGCTCCAGATAGAAAGCCTATAGGCAGATAAGCTTGTGTGTGTGGGAGGGATCCCGTCGAAGAGGAGATGCAGAAAGGAAGAAAAAAGGCGAAAAGGAAAAAGAGAGATTTAGTAAGGTTGTGGTTAGGAGGGAAGGCGTCAGGACTGCTAGGTAGGTAGGTAGGTACTAACTCTCGGCCAACCGAAACCCATGGGTCAAATGAGAAGAGAGGATTTGCGTGTGAATGCGGAATAGAAAAAGGCTACTAAGGCCAGGTATGGAAGCCAGGAAGCAAGGTACGTAACTTGCTACAATCGCGTTAGTTGGCACTGTACTTTGCTTGGCTCTACATATGGGATGGGCTATGTATCTTTTTTTTTTGCTCTCTCGCTCTCGGTGCCTTTTTTCACTAGACGCCCCCTATACCCTCAGTGTTTCGCTTGGCCGTTTAAAGAGGTTCGGACTTGTCGTGTTAGAAAAAAACCCCAAAACGCTGTCGCAGGGCATCTTTGGCCATTTATTTAAGCACACCAATCATGCATTCATCATCTGGGCAAAGTATGCACCCCGGCCCTTTTCCTTCCTTCTTTCGCTGTCTCGCCCAGCTTCCTCTCAACGGTTGGCAAATCGTACAGTGTAGATATGGAGGTTGTAGGTACCCAGCTGGGAGCCATCCACCATGGATACCCGGCTACTCTCTTTACCAGCGGACGGGTACCGAGCCCAGCAACGCAGCAAGCGAAACGTAAACCCCGACAGGCCACCCCCCCTTGCTTGTCACCACCGTCCTCTTTGGCACTAGTGTATCATCACGTGCGAGGAGACTATAGGCAACCGATCCCGCAAAGGAGGAAGGAGAGGCAGGAGGAGCCCGTTAGGCGAGGCAATTTATTCGGTAGCAAGCACCTTTGTGGCGCCCTGGATAGACGCGAGATTTGAGGGAGATGCGACAAATACGGGGGGTGTCACGTCCGCGCCGGGCTCTTTCTTTTGAGTTGTTGTGTGCACGCAGGGCAGCCCTGCATTGCGTTCGTTCATGTGTACGAAGTAACTTATCAATTAGGCTATGAGCCAAAAATTGCGGAATACGGGGCGGAGACAACAGAGTGTGTGTGAGTGAGTGTGAATGTGAGTGTGTGCATGCGTGCGCGAAACCGGATATATGGAGACATATGATTCAACTCTAGCTGGGGGAGCTCCAGAGTGAGTGCGTCGTATTTGGAAACAGTCACGGTCCAATCAGTCACCCATCTCACCGTAAAGTTGAGGCCCCATCCCTCCATCGCATCCTCCCATCCATCCAAAAGAGAGCCGCCCCCGAAGGAAAACAACCAGCCAACAATCCAATCCAGTGCCAGCTGACCATGTTCCCACCCTTTTCCCGCTACAGCACAGGAGGTATAGTTACCACCAACCTACCTAGTACCAACGAATGGATCCCCACGCCTCCCCTGTCTTTGTGGCGTCCCAGCCTGGCGCGATAGTCTCGTCACGCCCTCTCGGTTCGTTGAATTGACCAGCAGCGCCGTCTGTTGGTACCAACTCTGCCCACGCCTATGCATGCAGAGATCCTGCCAATATTACTTCGGGTTCCTGTCCTGCATGCCCATGTGCGCCACGCGGAATAAGTGTCTGCTTGACGCTCACTGGCTGGCTGCTCGAATCCGCGGTTGGCATTCCGTCCTTCTTATCATCAACTGTCCGAGTGAGTGTGTAGGTACATAGGTATTCTTCCCCCTACCTAGCTGAATGTGTCGGAGACCGCCGCCGAGTGGGCACTCAACTCGTGACAAATGCCAACCAACTCGACCTGCCTATCATTGGTAACGGATGACGCACCTTTTGCCAAGCTATGCGCTATTCGTGGCTACCTATTCACTCGCCAGCGTGGAAGCAAACATGGTGTTTGCTGTCGCCCATTTAATCTCTATCTGCTGCAGCAAAAGACAATGGATCCTCTGCGGTCCGTATCCATTGTAGCGCGCTCGAGTCAGAACCATCTATCTGTCGCCTGTCCCACTCATCACTATACGGATAGTAGTATGGATCCATCAATGTCGTATTCCCATCAGGGATTGCTCATTTACACGATCCATATTCCAGCCGCCACCAGAACCACCTGAAGCGTAATTATTACTGACATGGACGGTCGTTATAGGTTATATAAACTATATGTATATATGCAAGAGTCACTAATCACTACCTACATGTCGCTAAGACCCTCATCCTGGCTGTTAATGCAGCCCACGTATTATCATGCCTTGCTCGCTTCCTTTCCCTTAGGTCCCTTCCCTCCCTCCTCCTTCTGCTTGCTGATCTCATCCACCCCGGTTTTCGTTTACCGCCGGTTGCCCGCCAAAGTCCGACCACCGTACCTCAGGTATGATCCATTGAAAACGCCACGCAATGTAAAAGGAAGCCCAAAAACAGATTGTGCCCAGAACCCATTCCTCCGCGGTTTCGGGGTCAGATGAATGCGCTTCAGGCGTTGAAAAAAAGATGTGGGAATAATGTCTCGTTACTGGCGTCAAGGTCGCATCAAGGTCGAAGCGTTTAGTACTTGGCCGAGTATCGTGCTGCGCTTGGTGAATAGGGCAGATCATATGAGCTCGAGTGGCCGTAAGGATCCTCCGAGAAGACAGTTGCCCTACGCTCCTCCTCGGGCAACAGCTCCTTGACCTCCCAGTTGTTCATCCTTGTGCCAACCGAGAATTCGAGATCCTCTTTGGTAATCGAATCCCAGTACTATCCAATGTTAGCAGTGTTCCAGAGTGACAACCTCCCCTTTGTTCAAGACATACCTTGTAAACCATCATAACGCCCAACAAGTTGCATACAGTTGCAAGGAACAGACCATCAATGTAGTGGCTAATAGCTACACAGATCTTGGCGCTGAATGCGTAAAGGAGAACTTGTCCAGCCACGAAGAAGAAGATACCAAAGGCAATGTCTCCAAGTGGCCAGCGGTCTTGCAACGTCCTCGTCACAAGCAGAATCTGCATAGCCACGTACACGAAGAGCTGGATCGCGTTGAGAAGGTAGAGCACAACGAACAGGCCGATAGTCTTGTTCGGCTCGAGTCCGGCCCAGCTCTTAAACGTTGCCAGTGAGACGAGAAAGCCGATGGCAAATGCGACCAGGGAGCAGACGCGCAACATCCACACTGACAGGGGTGTGCCGTCCTCGTACAGCTGGAAGCCAACGAATCCATTGATGAGTAGACAGGTAATGACAGCGCTGCTAAGTCCGTTCTGCACACTAACAAAGTATGGATACGGATCGCTGCCGGGAGGCGCCACGCCGGCGTCAACGATGAGGGACATGGCGGTCAGAAGCATGTACAGGTAGAAGAAGCTGAGGATCTCCTTGCGGCCGACGGCAGTGAATTTGCTGCGCACGTGGAGAATCATGATGACGGTCATGATGAGGGCGACAATGTGCATGACGGACGCGGCGCCCTCGAAGATGATGGTGTTGGCGAGCTCGATGTTGCGGGCATAGCATTCGGGCTCAATGCCAACACGGCCAGAGGCCTCGATGACGGGGCCGACTGAGGCGCATAGCGGCAGAGGGGCAATCTCGCAGATGAAAGTGAAGTCGCCGAAGGAGGACATGATGGGCGGGTCGGTCTCGCAGGCCGGCGGTCGTCGGGAGAATCGTAGGGTGTCGTCTATTAAAGAAAAACGAGGGCACGGTGATCAAAGAGCATATGCCGTCCAAAAACGAGCGACGTAACGAAAGTATGCCCAACAGATCGTCGGCGTCCGTATCCCTCTCGAAGGGGCCGTCGTCGAGGTTGTCGTCGGGTCGTCCAACTCCTCCACGGAACCGCTCGCCAAACTAGCCGTCAATCGTCACGGCGTCGAGGGCGAGATCAAGGGAAGCAGAGGGGCCTGAGCCGGGATTGGAATGCAATCGCGTCCCTTAACAGCGTAGAAGGGTATCGGTCTGTCGGTGGTTGGTCGTCCCAGGGCCAAATGTCTCGTCTTTGTCTTCGCGCCGCCCCTTTCTTTCCACCACGGCGGTTGGACTAAAAATGAGAGAGAACCGGGTCTAAGCAAGAAATCGTCGGCTGGCGGAGGAAATATCGGGAGTGATACTGTGAGGAGGATCAAGAGCGAATGTGTAACAGAATTGGCAAGTACCTCTGCTGACGCTGCCAGGCTTTGGCTGGGGAGAGATGGACGAGGCGCCGGGAGTCTGAGGAGACAGGCAGGTTCTGGTTGCTGTGCCGTCGTTGTGGGCAGGCGCAAGTAGCAGTGGCACAGGTGGGGAACCAAGGCGCAGGGACGTGGCTGGTGAGGCCCGTGATTGGCTAAGCTCCTCGACATCGGTGGTTGCCGTGGAAAGCGGAAAGAGCCATGTTCGCGGAGGGTACGTAGCTCCTCCCATCCTTGTGGTGATGCTGGCGCCAAGGTGGATACGACGTTCGAGTCGGCCATTCAGGACCCACTTTACCCGCGATTGCCCATTGATGGATTGTTCAATTTCAGCTGCGTTTGCTGGCAAGTGAAATGAGATGGGCTATGATCAAATTAAACTGAGCCATGAGAGCAAAGAGGCGAGGGTTTTTTCCCATATATGCTCAACAACATGCAGTCGACTCGGATGCCAAATTATACTTGGTAAAATCAGATGGGTAAAAACCACAATGATAAGCTTGGTTGGCAATGACTTCTCGAATATCATATTATGAATTGAAAAGAAAAACATTCGCTCAAGGTCCAACTAAAGGTATTATCCCGTCTTTCTCACGGATATGGATACCTACTGGATTGCTTCCACTTTGAACAACCGTTGCATGAGGAAACACTCGACATATCACGCCTCTTCCCCAACAAAGTACCAAATCACGACGAGTAGGTAGTCATCACGTCGGGCAAAAAGAAGTAAACTCCCAAAATATTGCTGCGGGTGATCAACCGCTCTCGGCAACGTCGTCAATTGGCTTTCCATGTCTCATCTATTCTAAGTCCAGTCATTGCTGACCATTTCATTGCGTCTATTGAAACGCCATGCCTCCGCAGGCGTCACACGAGGAGATCCACTGATGATGGATATCTTGCATGATCCGAGAGCTACTACTCCATCAGACTGCTAGACGCATCGCAAATGCACCTCTCCCCGAGTGCCATTCTTGTCAGCCTTGTGCGGCTTTCACCATGCCCGTCACCAAAAAAAAGCCACATAACGCCAAGAAAGATGCATCCGTGATCCTTATGCCTCTCGATCCGTTCCCTATGAAGTCCCTGTTCCTGTTCCGATGGCCTACCGGGCCTTGCCAGGCTTGATTCCTTTCCTTCCTAAACGCCTTGGCCATGCATCCATAATTTCGGTTAAATACAACAAAAAAGTCTAGCGACGAAAAGCAACTGAAAATAAGGCTTGCAATAAGATGATCAGACCCCTCCCCCACACATAAAAGTCTGTCAAATTCCTAGAAAGAACTTTGGAGTTGAGAGGCTCCATCCGGCTCAGAGCCAGTCGAAGGGTAATCCCGCCATTCCTAAGACGGGTAGTGCCCTTGAGGAAGGCCATGATGCGGAAGCGGTTGGTGCTGGTGTTGGTGCTGATGCTGGTGCTGGCCGCGGTTGTAGACGAGAAACTCGGGCACAATGCCAGTCCGCAGGTCGTTGCGCCGTCCAAGAGGCTGGTAGTGCATCTGCGTTGGGGGGACTGGCACGGAGAGGTGATACTGCTCCAGTGAGGCCGAGGGGGGCGGGTAGAGGAGTGTGTTTACGTGGCGAACAGGCTTGTACGGACTAGGTCGCTGCTGCAGGTAGACACTCGGCGAGTTCGAGATAGGCGTATGTGCGATCGGGGTGTGGACAGCTGAAGCCTGGCTGTACTGATCGGCTAGTGGTGAAGAATTGAATGGGCCAAGGCGTCCGGGGCTGGTGTGCTTTCCAGGAGTGCCAAAGTTGGCCGGAGCGTGTGTGGGATAGCCAGTCTGGGCCAGGGTGACACCCGTCGTCGCAGCCAGAGGAGGTTGCTGAACCATAGCCGCGGGTGCTGGCGGATAGACTGTTGACATGGCGCGCACACCGGTCTGCAGTGGAGGGAGCGAGACGTGAACCGAAGGGGTGACTGCTACCTGCTGTACCGCTTGAGAATATCCATTGACGCCGACATTGCCGCCAGTGAAGGGGGCCGACGTAGGCTGGGGCTGGTCGGTTATCACAGTAAGGTGAGGAACAGGCAGCCTCGACGCCTCCATGACGCCGTTGGATCTCGGGTTGACGACGGAGGCCATGACAGGAGCCGGGATTCGCTGAGGGGCAGCACGCTTCGCGGGGTGATCCATGACATCTCCCTCGGGGCTGCGCTTTCGTGACAAGGGGAACTGAAGGTTAGGCTTGGTAGCGAGCGGGGAGACGGCATTCGAATGGTAGGCGGACCAATTTGCCGAGTGGCTCGAGCTGGGTGAAAAGTTGCTCGTCGTGACAGTCGGCGTGACAGGCAGGTTGACGGCGGGCTGCATCGCCGTCGGTGAAGGGATGGGCGAGTGGTAAGCCTTGTTGGTTGGCGACGGGATGAGAATCGGTGACGCTGGCAGTCGCGCAGCTCGCTCGTAGTACTCGTGGAAGCAGGCCAGCTTGTCCAACCACTCCTTCCACTGGTCCTCGGTCGCCACCAAATTGTATCGCATGTTGCTCAGAAACTCGACCTCCATAACATGAATTTCCTGCACTGCAAAGCATGACACTTCAGCCCAGGTCTTGTTCGTGTATGTGTTATCGTCCAGGACTATACCAGGTCAGCCTCCGAGATTCACGCCCAAAGTCGTTTTGCACCTACACTTGTTCCCGAGCATGAGGGCAACTGTGAGCAGTCGGTACTCGCTTCCTTCGCGCCCCTTGATTTGGGGAGTCGACATCTTGAGCCGGTAAATAAACAGCAGAGCCAGCAGGATGACATTCTGCGTCACTTGGGTCGTCGAGAGGACGTTGTAGACCCATTTTCGGAACTGATCGTGGGGCTTGGCCAGAGTAGGTAGCCTGGAGATGATGGCATTGGGGCCCCTCGCGCGAACTGATTCGGCCTGCTTGAGCTCCTCAATCGACTCGAACCAGAACAAGCATGTCATCTAACACGGGTTAGCCCACGCTCATGAATCGAGGCAGAAACAAACCAACCTGAGCAGCGAAATCCGAGAGATTGCCGCCTGCGGGGCTGATGCACTTGGGTATCTGCAGGCTGTGAGAGACCAGCGATTCGGATTCGTCCTTGCTCCGTGTGAGGGTCGATCCAGAAGATGGTGACAAGGGTCGGAGGGTTTGTCTGGAGGAGCAAATCGACTGGGTTGCGGACGAGACGGAACCGTTTCGAGACTGAGAGACGTGGGAGACGGGATGGAGTTCGTGCTGCGGATGTGTTGCTTGCTGCTGCTGGTAGGAGTAGTGACCATGCTGGGCCTGGGCCTGGGGCTGCTGCTGTTGTTGTTGAGGCTGGGCAATGGGATAGCGGTAGTATTGGGTGCCCCTCGTCTCGTTCATGGCGGCGGTTGCCCGGGCAGCTTGAGGCACTGCAGCAGGGTAGTTGTGGATGGCATGGCTATCGTAAGAAGCCAGCTGAGGTTGGAAAACAGTGCTCATCTCGTCAGATGGGGGGGTCCTCAGTCCGCTCCCTAGCAGCTTGATGTCGTTGGTCAGAGGAGGCAGCTTGATGCTCGTGGGAGGGAAGCCTGCTTTCCGACCGACGGAGCCGTGGATGGGAGACAGAGGGAAATTGGAAGAGGTGATCGAGATGCCAACCGACATGGGGAATTGAATGTCTCGGCGAGGAGGTGCAGCACGAGCAGAAGATCACAATCGCCAAGCGCAAGCCTGCGAGATGGAGTGAAGCTTCAAAGCTACCTTGTCAGCTGCACAAACGCCGTTGTTGGCAAAAGCGAAAAGGGCAACCTCTGCCGCGCAGAATAGCTATTGTGAAAGGCGACAATCGAATGGGCCCCGTCTGAGCTTGAATGCGTGCGATATCTCGAATCGGGAGAAAAAAAGTGGTGGTTGCGTTTGTCAATAGCCGGATGCCGCGTTTGCTCAGTAGGCCTGCAAGGGAACCAGGTCCATTATCGACCAAAACAAAACCACCCAACACGTAGCAGACCAGCTGAAGGTGAAGGAAGTCGGCGAGAGATCGTTTCTTCCAGGTAAAGAGAGCGGCGGTCGTGGTATTTCGAGGAGTGTCGTCGGGGGTGCAAGAGGTGACCGGGACTGGAGTATCAATTGGTGTTGTTCGGAGGGAGGAGGGGTTTGGAGGATGGCAAGAGAGGTGAATGGGCACAAGAGCTAATTAAGGAAGGAAAAAGAAAAGGGAAGGAAGAGTAGAAAAGAGAAGCAGTCAACAAGAATGAGCTCAGTCAGTCCATGGCTGGTGGTTGCGTGTAGTTCAGTTCGTAGTGTCGTCGTTCGCTGTAGGTACTAAGCATCCGTAGTTTCTCGCAGCCCACGTCCAGTACACCCAGCAGTAGGGGTGTCCCACCGGTAGCCCCATCCATCCATCCATCACCGTACCTGGTAGCGCCTGTCGATGGTCCTTCTGGAGACTGATGAGATGCCCTGGATTGGACTCCGTGGGTAGGTTGGCTCCATGGAAGCCATGGGCTGCTGCCGTTCCGTTGGCCGAGTGTCGCTTCCTCTCTCAGACATCGCACACGCACACCCGCCCGGCCGTGGGCCAGGTTGCGCCGTGTGCCCAGAGGTAGGTAGGTACCGGCCAGCCATGTATCGCGATACCTGCAGCTTGCTAGACCACCTCATACAAAGACCCGGTATCACCAGCAGGTCAACGGGGGCTTTGCGAGGTCGCGGGCGACTGCTGAACCTGCTTAGACGTGCTAGACCAGGGCCGTCGTGGCGCCCTCCAGCTGACACCGCACCCAGCGACGACCCTGGTTTACGTGCTTTGCCCGCCCGTGCTAGCTGCCTTCCCTTGGGCAGGCACGCCCTCAACCTGCCCGGGCCACACGCCCCCCCAC
>JABFEX010000348.1:0-31314 GCA_013623515.1 Fusarium illudens
ATATCTTTAAATATAGTAATAGCGCGTTTATAATAGCTACTTCTCCCTAGTACTTCCTATCCAATAGCCTAGCCATTGGGCAAGAGGGTGGAGACTTAATAGCGAGAGTTTAAAGACATGTCTCGATAATCTCCCAAGGTTGATGAAGGAGAAGTGTGAGAGGCTCATTATAGAGGCATTGGAGTCGGATGAATTCCAAGAGGAGTGGACTCCAGACCTCGGAGTAGCCAAGGAGGAACGGGAGTCAGAGGTTGACTACGAGCTTTGGGACAGCGATGATTTCCCCCGGTACCTCGTCCCACTACTCCTGCAGATCAAGAAGGAAATACCGGCATTGAAGCATGTCACCTTCATCTTCTGGTTTGGAGAATGGAACGCCCCACTGGACACCTGGAAGAAGCACCTCGAGGTTCTCTATCGACGATGGGATGGTTTCGAGGAACAGGACGCAGACGAGAACCAAGCTGGAGAGGAAGAAGAAGACGATTCCTCCGATTTCGACCCTACCACTGTATCATCCATTCTCAAGATCACCATGCAGTTCAACCTCTTTGATTACTATGATCAGGATGGTGGCGATGGCGGCGAGAATGAATACATGCAATGGTACAACTTTGCCGATCCACAGAGATCTGGCTCCAGGGACGAGTCTGACGCGGGAGAGGACGAGGATGACGGCAGTGACGACAACAGCGAAGACGACGAGGAAGAAGACGCCAACATGCACAGCGACAAGGCCAACAACAATCTCGGCCTCCCATTCACCTTTAGAGCCATGGACCTACGATGGAAAGATCACGCCAACGGCAACTTTGAGGGCAGAGAGTTTAACCCCGACGTATGGGACGATATTTACTTCCACACCATGGGCCCGGAGGAAGCGGACAGGGCCGCGCATAGGAACTGGCGCGTCACCGAGACGTGTAGACCTCTGTTTGTCAAGACTGCCAAGGGCTCATTATCGTGAGGGCTGTAGCATTTCCAGGCAGTGGTTTGATACATATCGAAGCTTTATCAATGGCAGTGCTGTTCTTGCTGTTGAAGCATGTCGGTTTCCGAAGATGGTGATAGTTAGGGTTTCCGAAGGGGCGTATGAGCTCCCTCTCTGCCTTGCGACCTGCGCATTCTGCCAACACCCGCTCACTAACTGATGAAGATGTTGATGTTTACTGTTAGGTCAACCAAGACTGAACAGGGCCTGTCGCCGTCGTGGGCGCCAGACTGGGCTTCGACCAAGTTTCTAGAGGATGGCCACTTTGCACAACTGCCAGGGCAA
This sequence comes from Fusarium illudens, assembly GCA_013623515.1. Classification (NCBI taxonomy): domain Eukaryota; kingdom Fungi; phylum Ascomycota; class Sordariomycetes; order Hypocreales; family Nectriaceae; genus Fusarium; species Fusarium illudens. The sequence continues at coordinate 1,277 of JABFEX010000348.1, forward strand.
GACGAGGAATTTCAATTGACGCTGTCGGCTCACGAGTCACCCAGGCCCCTACTAGAGACGGCACACCACAATGCCGTCCTATGGGCCCAGGAGAGCGGCATCTCCGAATGTGGGCCAAAGCCGTTTACGGTGCGACTTTTATAACAGCTTGTGATCATACCGCTGAGTGCCGGTCCCTGGCTCAAAAGGGAGACCAGCTTTAGGTGTTTATAGGTTCAAAGTGGCCTTTTGTTCGTCGGCATCGCGAAGGGGAAATACATCCTCGTCAGCGAGGCCGAGCACGTCAACCTCTCAAGGAAGCCAACAGATAGGATAGACTTTGACCAGATATTGGCTGTATGAGAAAGGGCTTCGAGATGTTCCGGGCAATCCACATTTTCTGGACTCGGCACTCGGTAATGAAAGAGGGACTGCGGTAGACCAAGCTGCATGTAAGGTCTGTCAACTCGCACTTTCTTGTATTCTAATACGTACCTATTGCCATTATTTCAACTGGCAGGAACAAGAAGGACCCGCAACCTCCACTGTCTACCCCAAGGCGAGAGATCTAAACTAGTTTTGCTCAGAACTCCACAACACCCACCAGCGAGATTGATCTCGGCACGACAACACCAGCGTAATTGGTTTAGTGGTAAAATTCTCCGTTGCCATCAGCAACGTCGGGGAGCCCAGGGTTCGATTCCCTGATTACGCATACGATAGGCCCTTCGGGGCGTTGAGATGTCTTTTTTTTGGTGTTGAGTGATCTGGCGAAGCTGTAGGCGTGAGGGCGTTGTCGTGTCTACCTTTTTGGCGCTGTGAGTGAGACGTGATCGTTTCCCCCATTAGAGAGTAAAGTGGAAGCGTTAAATAATCATAAGTAACTCAATTACCTTCCTTCATAGTAGTCGTTGTTCACATCCTGCTTGGCAACTGTCTCTGGAGTTGGGAACCTCAGCCCAGCGACCACACAGTTATCTTTTGAGCTCTTAATGATGACAGAGACAAGGTAGATGATAGAAAAGCTCAGCGATCATGTGACAAGTTTCAAAGTCTGTTACTTCATGCTCACACTTAACCAGCCCTTCCACGACTAACGCATCCGCATGTCGGTTCTGCCCTCATGCTCGGCATCCGATGCGTGATAGCTGCTAATCTTAGTCACTGAGCTACAGTATGAGAGCCAACAGCGAGAGCCCTCTTTCGTAGAAATCCTATCCAACGGGCGTTGCTCTTCCTAACTTCGTCTACTGATTGAATTGGTTCGACGAGTTCCATCTCTCAACATTCCCGGTTGATTCTGTCTCTGCGGGCTGGAAAGGACGCAGGACTCCTGACCAGGTCTGGGCAAGGGATATCTTGTGCTCCTGTCTGAGCTTGTGATTTACAGAACTTTTGTTGCAGTTACTTCAAGCTCCTGATCCATTACCAGATCTACCTACGTCTAAACATCTCGAGATATTCTCACGTTCATCCCAGATTTCTATGAGAAGGGTAGGCACGAAATCCCAAGTCCCATAGAACAAACATGTGGACATAGGGGGGGTTGCGAATGAGACGGTGCCGATTATGCCCTTACACAAAGGAAAGTTCTAACACCTTATTCAACTGTTGATTCGTGAACAAATAGTGAGACGTCTATGTTTAGGTAGGTACCCAGTACTTGTTGGCCTCTGACTGGTAGTGGTGGTTGTTGCCAAGATCCAAACCAGGCACCAGCCGCACCCTCAACTGATCAGTATCTTCCAAGTGCGACATTGACGGCGTTTGTTGATATGAAACTTTCCTATCACCTTATCATCTGTCATACGAGCATTCGTGGATTACAGTCTAGGAATCCTCAGCTTCTGCATCACCCCGGCCTCGCTCCGTTTTCCCCTGCACCCCCTTTGAAGTGAAAACAGGCATTCAAGCGTAAAGGGCACCATTGCTCGATATCCTGGGGTAACCCCCCCTCAAAACGTGCGATTCGCGCAAGCGAAGGGCGGAGGCGTTTTGATCTCGTTCCCTGTTCCCAGCGTCACGCCACGCCACGAAACAAGGCTGGACCCTGTAGATCCTTCGGCCGACACGTTTTCGTGAGCCGGTCCGTGACGCTCGGGGCAGGTGGGCGTTGGACTCCTTTCTCGGGAAGCCTGTTTGGTGTGTTGTTGACGACGACGTTCGTCTGTTCGCGGTAAGTGGGTGATGAAGCCACGGCGTAGATGGAGAGTTTCTCCGTCGGCACATTAACTATAGACTCGGTATTCTTTCGGGAGATCTCCACACTGGCTTAGTTAGTTAGCTTGTCGGTTACGATTGCCGGCTTGGTGAGTCGGGCTTAGTTCACAAAGACTCAAGACAATACCTGTTCAACAGGGCATGCGTTCACATGTCCTCGCCAGGGAAGACATCCTCCTACCCTTGAGCTTCTGATCGCATGCGAGAAGATTACCCTTTGTGGTGTTTATTCAACCTTGAAAAGGCGACATCTAAGCGACAAGCACTATCCTTGCTCAGCTAATAAGGTCACTGCTTTGTTATTCCACCAGGATTTCAGATTTGACCGGGGTAGACACACGAAAATGATACTTAGCCCACTTTAGAAACGAAATGGGCACATCCAGGATCTCTGAGGAAAAAGCCTCATTGCGCCCTGTGCAAGCCATCACACTGGCCTGACGTCTGCATGAGCAAAATGACGCGAATTCAACCTGCAGGAGCGCAACGTGGGCATTGTTCAAGGGTGTAAAAACTGCATTCAGGGTCTATTCTAGGATCTGTCTATATCCGCGTAATCTAGTAAGTGTACCGGAAGAACTTGTTCTCCCTATCTGTCATGGTCGACCAGACCTCGGGGGACATGTACGAGTCCTCCAGGCCCTTGCTGCGGTCATCGCGTCTCTTGTTGGCCCAGACGTAGTACATGAACAGGGCCAAGGTGGTCACGGCGCAGCCAGCCTGGGTTCCCATGACTGCGAGCTTGGCAGGGCGGAACTCGGGAGCATCCTTGGCCTGGAACGTCTGGGGTCCGATGATGTTTCCGAGGGAGAACGAACCGCTGACGATGGCGGCGGCAAAGGCTCGCTTGGTGGCTCCTCCAAAGTTGGCAGCAGTCCACTATTTGTTTGTTAGTAAGAGTGACTGTCAGATCTGTTTAGGGGACTCACGTTGTAGAAGATGGTCAAGGGGGCGACGACGGCGTTGACGAGGTAGATACCCACGAGACAGCCGGCCTTGTTTGTGGCAGGGAGGAAGGACATTAAAGCACCACCGACGATGCTAGAGATTTGTTAGTAGATGATCAGAAACAGTTCTGGAGTGACTCACGCAGGGATGATGCAAGCAATGATCCACGCCCAACGGTGCGACTGCTTTCGAATTCCAAAGCCGACACCAAGGGTGAAGAAGATGCTGACGACACCAGAAGGCATGTTCATAAGAGCAGCCCTCTTGGGGTCATAGCCCAAGTTGCGGATCAGGGTGGAAGAGTAAGTGGTAATAACACCGCTGGAGACGGAGAGCTAAAATCAAATGTTAGCATCGTAGCTAAGAATCCAGACTGGGCAAGAGTCTTACCAAGACGACAGACACGAGCATGAGATAGAGCTGAGGATCACAGAGAGCCTCGACAATCTCCTTGGGGCGGAACTTGCGGTTCTCGATACCAGTCTGGTTGACGCTGACGTGCTTGAGCAGGGCAACCTTCTCACTGGCAGACAGCCACTTTGCCTTCATGGGCGTGTCGGGGAGGAAGAGGAAAGTGCAGATGCCGATGAGCACGGTGATGCAGCCGAGAGTCACAAACATGATGCGCCAGCCAGCAAGAGAAGCACCGGGGCCAATGTGCTGGAAGCCATACGACACAACGCCTCCGATGATCTGGCCCAGGCCCAGCCCGACGTACCAGAAGGAGAACCGAGGAGCCTGCTCGGACTTGGTGTACCACTGGCTGCTGATGAGCATCAGGGAAGGACCGATGGTGGCCTCGAAGATACCGAGGAAGATTCGAGACACGAGGAGCGTGGTGTAGTTGTGAGCAGCGGCACCACAAGCCGTAGCGACGCCCCATAGCATGACATTGGCGCCAAGCCACTTGGCGGCGGGAAGCACTTGCAGGAAGTAGACTTGATCTCGTTAATCGCATGTCTCTGCTTGGAGGATCACTTCGCACTCACTGTTGGGGACTTCGAAGCAGAGCAGTCCGACAAAGAGGAACGTAGCAATGTTAGAGAAGTCATTGCCCTTGAGGCCAAGGTCTTTGTTCATTCCCATGACGGCGGAATACTGCAGAATGCAATGTTAGATTACGCACATGCAGGTCTCACCATGGACAGGGGGAGGACTCACGTTGAGGATGACCTTGTCGAGGAACTGCATCGTGTAACAGCAGAACATCAGAGGCACGATTCGCCAGTCGATCTTGCGCCTCAGGGCGTCGATGTCGACGGTCTCGCTGTTGGCCGCCACCTCGCGGTTGTCGTCGAGGAACTTCCACGCGCCATCGACATTGCTCGGGCTGCTCTCGGAAGAGTGTGACGAGTGGGTGACATAGACGTCCTTCTGGTGTTCCTCCAGGGAAGACATGTTTAACGTGTGGGACAAAGGGGAGTAGGTAAAGGATTTTGAGAGGAAGAGGCGCATAAAACAAAAGAGATAAACGACCAGCGGTTATTAGTAGATGTTTATATATAAGAGAAAGGAAATGAAGTGAAGTGTGAGGAGACAAGTTCTAACCCGAAGGACCCGTCGGAGCAATCAAATAAGAAGGTGGCACAAGCGAGAGGGAAAACATCCAGAAACAGACGACACACCAAGAAGCAGCAGAGACGAGCTGATGCTGCACAAAAAGCAAGCAAGCCCTCGACTCGACCTGAAACCCTGAACCGGGCAGTGTGCCCAACTCATGCAGCTCCATACCCCATGCTACACTGGTCTCCATTGCCACAACGGGCATCTACTCGTAATCTAGATATGGCTCCGGATTCTCACCGGGGACGATAAGCCCATCACCATGCCTAGGGGGGTCCCCTGCTGCATGGGACTAGATGCGGTCCGTCTTCCCTCCCCCTGCAAGATCTGTTGGTTCTACCCGACCTGGTCCCTGCGCGAGACAAGAACATGCGTGTCCCCCGTTGCATCTTTGGGGGTCATGTCTGCAGTACGAGCTGTTGGTTCTGTCGCGCGGGAAAGGTGCTCGGTCACATCATGTATCGAATGGTAACGAATAAGGTGGCCAGGTCGAGCCTCGGTGCATGATCCGAGACTTCGAGAAGCGTCAAAAGGGGTTGCATGTCTTGGTGTCTCATGTGAAGGACGGAGAAAAAGCAGACAAAGGGAAGAAAGTTCGTCTACTGATATGGGCCATGGGTAGGGGTTTAGGAGGGGGGTTCAATCTCTCGCCTCACCATGGCAGCTTCAGAGTCACTCCATTGAACGGGTCAGGGTTAATCGACTCCTTAATCCTTCACGGAGTAGACAAATGTTTAAAAAAAATATGTCTTTGTTAAATTGGTTGTCCCAAACCAACAACAAAGCGTGTCTCTCCTTTCTAAATTAACTCGACCACCATATGCCACCGCCGTCAACATCTTCCGTCAGACAGACTTGACAATGGGCTGGGTTCTTCACGCCACAGAGGAAGCCGAGCGCGTCTCGGAATGGCGCAAGATCATCGCCATCTGCGTCGTCCTGGGGGTGCTCGCCAGCGCAGTGGTCGTGGCGCGTCTGTATATCCGGTACAAGAACCGCGGTCTCGCCAGCGATGACTGGGTTTCGTTGGTTTCCATGGTGTTTGCCATCATCTACTCCGCCATGTGCATAGCCCGTATGTACCTGTCGATTCCTTTGGGATTGTGGCTTGCATCTCTCGCTAATGGATATAAATACAAACAGAGACGAGGTACGGTCTGGGACTTCCTCTTCGTCTGAGGCCGAAGAAGGACCTTATCACGTATACGCGCATCAACTTTGCTGGCAGACCCTTTTACCAGCTGGGCATCAGCTTCTTCAAGATAGCCCTCTTGGTCAGCTACCTGCGTCTACTCAACGGTACCGACCACAGCAGGTACCGGGCAATCGTGTGGTTTACCATCGTGGCCGTGTTCCTGTCCCATCTCGCCTGCACCCTCGTCCTCATCTTTGCATGCAAGCCAGTAAGTCAGCCACGTCAACACCCACGACATGAGGCTCATCGCTATCGTCACAGGTTGCAAGGTCATGGAATCCATTGATGGAGGGGACGTGTCTGGCTGCTGGCCCGTCATTCACGGGCTATGCAGTCGTCACCATCGTCGCTGACATTGTCGTCGCCGTGCTGCCAGTCCCTGTCTTGTGGAAGCTTGAGATACGCCTCTCCAAGAAGCTGGGTCTGATCGGTATTTTTGGTCTGGGAATCTTTACCACGGTATGCGGCATCATGCGATATACGCAGATCGACAAGATCTCAGACCCAAACGATGGAAACTCGACCATGCTGGTGCTCTGGGGCACCATCGAGTTCAACGTTGGCGTAAGCATCACCACGACACAGACGACAGCGCCTCTACTGACCATCTACAGAACATGGTGTCTTCTCTTCCTTTTCTTGCGCCCATCTTTCTCAAAAAGGCTCGCCAGTATCGCTCCAAGCCCTCTGACGAATACAACACGCCCAACACAAAGAGCCGCACTCATGGTTTCAAGAGCAGCAACGCCTACAAGCTGAAGGACATGAGCCACGGGCGAAACACGACCGTGTTTACGTCTGCGGCCAATAAATCGCGCAGTGGGAGCGAGGAGAACATCCTGCAGGGGTCCAACGGCATCATGAAGTCGGTCACATACACGGTCGAGATGGGGGCCGGAGCGACGGCCAAGGATACCAGCACCAACAACAGCGTAGGATCAAACTACACGTAGAGATGACAGGTGACAGAATCCTCCGAGTTGGGCAGCTGGCCCGGGCCCGTTGGCATGTTTTTTCTTTTTTCCTTCCAAAGCATGAGCGTTTCGATTAGATAAATGTACGACGTGTAATTACCACCTAGACTAGCCAGGAATATAGAGGCAGAACCAACAGATAACCGTTGAAAGACAAGGATATGGACCCTTGCTCCGGGACTCAGCGTTGCATTCCACGACCCCCTCGAGGCCAACCTCTGCGGGTAGCCCACATTTCACACTACGTAGTAGACAAAGCAAGCTATTCTTATGTCACCGGAGCGAAAAAGTCCGTGTGTTGGCTCCGGGGGAAAGAAGCCTCGCCACTGGAAAGTGGCCTGAGAGTCGAGAAGAGTGGTGTGAATCTGCATGTAATCATGTATAGCCACGCGAAGCCCCCCTCAAGATCAATGCTTGCGGAGCAGGTAACGTCAGTAAAAACTCTCTTCGTTTCCGATCTATTAATGTCGATCAAACAATGCTCGACACCGCAGCATTCGCCAAAGAAGATACCATGACCTCCTCGACAGAACAGCAGCCCGTGCTCATCATCGGAGCCGGCATCAGTGGCCTGCTCCTCGCCCAGCACCTCCGCCAGCAGGGCATCCCCAGCCGCGTCTTCGAGCGAGACGCTGATCTCGCCACCCGCGGCGCCGGCTGGGGCCTGACGTTGCACTGGTCCCTCCCGGCGCTGAGATCGCTGCTGCCCGGCAACCTTGTCCAGCGTCTTCCCGAGGCCTATGTTGATCGATCGGCTGTCGCCGAGGGACTGTCTTCGACCTTTCCCTTCTTTGACATAAGCACCGGCGAGCTAAAGGCCTCGACTCCAAAGGCTCCAGAGTCTGACCGTATCCGTGTGACTCGCGAGGGTCTGCGGAATATCTTGGCGACGGACATCGAGATTGAGGTATTTACCCAACCCCGAACCTTGTCGCAGTAGAGTAGCCCTCATTTTGACTCCATTTTGCTGTTTCTAGTGGGAGAAACAGCTCGCCGTAATATCATACGGCCCTGACTCTGTTACAGCCACCTTTGAGGATGGCTATTCCGCCACTGGACGGATTCTCGTCGGGTGTGATGGCGCTCAGTCCATCGTGCGACGTACGCTCTTCCCCGACAACTGGGAGACACACAAGATCCCCGTTCGGATGCTGGGAGTGAAGCTAGACCTGCTGGCTGAACAGATTAAACCAATCCGGGATCTGGATCCTTTCTTCTTGCAGGGTACTTCGTCCGCGAACGATTCCTTCGTATACGTTAGCCGTAAGTCCACGTACCTCCACTCGGTGCTTTTGATTCTAACAAAGCAGTGCTCGATACGCCTGGTAACCATGACGACGTCTTTCATCCGTACGTCTGCCAGATGTGCGTGTCCTGGCCGTATCGCGAGGGCTTCCTCGACAACCCAGCGCCCACGGAGATTCCTCCCACGGATGATGAAAAGCACAAGTTTGTAAGACGTCTCGCCGAGACCTGGGCCGAGCCTTTCCGCTCTCTTGCACTCAGTGTTCCCGAAGACGCTGAGCTCAAGCCTCTTGCTCCCCAAGACTTTCCTCCGCCACAGGGTCTCCGCACGGCCGGTCGGGCGATCCTAATGGGAGACTCCATCCACGCTATGGCCATGTGTAAGTTCATCCGCTCCATTTTCGATATTGCAGTCTGACTCGCATAGACCGTGGTGAGGGCGCAAACCATGTCATCCTTGATGTCGCCGAGTTTGTAGAGAGAGTGCTGCCGGCTCTGAAGGAGAATAAGAGTATTGAAGAACTGAGGTCAGCTTTGGATGGATATGAGGACGCTGTTGTTAAAAGAACACGTCCTGGTGTATTGGCCTCGCGTCAAGCCTGCCTTGACGCACATGAATGGGGACGCATCCAAAGCACCAGTCCGCTTCTAACAAAACGAGAACCTCAGCTCGAGCTTCCCGAGGGGTTCTAAGGACTTTATATAGGTAGTCAAGAGATCGTCAAGTGCAATTTAACTCTTGAGGCCCGTTCAGGGCATGATCTACTCGCATCCCCCAAGTGTTGGTTCCACGACGTTTGTACGCAGCACGGCCACCAGGGGCCAGGGTTCCATACACCCTCTTTCGTGTGGGTGTAGAGATATGTGACAGGTAATACGACTTGGTCTTTCTAGAAGTGCCGGCTAAGCTCTACCGGCAGCCACGCGGTTGCTCCCGTTGTTTGTTGGTTGTATCTACGCAACTACCGAAATGGTCCCATGGTCCTTGGCACAGCCCGCTTGAACGTTTGTCTAGCTTAGCCCTCTCCAATTACGACACTAGATTAAGAATAACGCCAAGTCCGAGTTGCTGTCAGGTCGGTAGAGATCATCAAGCCAAAGTCACATCATGCTCCAGGTTTCCCATACCAACTCGTCGCACGGCATCACCTGTACCACACGGCCCAACGAGGACTTTATTCATACAATACATACTCCGTCGTCCTTAATAATGCCTGTGTCAACGCGAGTAGTTACGGTTGGTCCTGAATGGCCCAAGTCGCAATATATCCTCAGCAGCGCACACAGGGTCATAAACTTCTCGCGCTATGGTGGTTCTCGGTTTCTCCAAACAAAATACACCCACTCCAGCCATCATATCGGCAGAGTCACTTCACAGAGAATTAGACACACTTGTTCGTGAATGACTGGTATTTCGCTTGCGTGAGGATGCCGTCTCTAACTTAACGGTCGTTCGAGGTCTGTCCATCATGTCCAGGTTTCAATATTATCTCTTTTCTACATTCCCAGCTCCGAAAGCACGTCACGCTGGCCTTGATTATAGATGAGAAGTAATCAATCACTTTGGGCGTTTTTCCTTTAGATTGTGGTCTTTTCAGAGCATCAGGAAGGGAAGACGGCGCATCTCCCAAGTTCATCTGGTCGTATCCGTTTGGTTTGTTATACGAGATTATCTTACGGCTCATAACCCTACAATCTACTCATTTTCACTCCGAATGACACATTCGAGCTGGTAAGCATGTTCGCCGACCTCCTGACCACAACGTCATCACGTGCTTGGCAACCGCGAGTACGGGCAGACAGAGTCTCACTTACCCTACAGACTTATATATCTGCGATAATTTCGGAGTAAAGAGTTAATATGAGAGAGAAATAATCCCATAAATATTAAGAGTTAATGTTCTATGTCGCTTTCCCTAAAATATGAGTTGAAAAAACTATTGAAACCATAATCGCTGCTGGCATTTAGACTCAAAAGCCAGTCGAGTTCGTACTCTTTTCAAAGTGGGAACAGGAAGAGCAGGAAAGAGGATAGAGAATTAACAGATAAGCCAAGCAAATAATGCCATCCATGAGCTTATCTGTTATTTATGTAACAGCCCACAATTTATCGGCCAGGTACCCAATCATGGCTAAGTGGATCTGAGAAACGACGATGTGGAATGCAGCCAATCAAAAGCGATGGGGCAGTTGAGCCAATCACAAACCAGAAGGGACTCGAACCCGACGGTTGTTTGTGAATCTGCAGCTAGGATGAAAATCATGAGCTCACTGTAAGACAAGGCGGCATTTGGTGTGATGGCGGGTGCTGGGGCATCATCTAAATACTGGCCGGATATCAGTCGCCTGCTCCACAGGACTGGAAAGTCCGTGGGAACCATCCGAATCATGCTGCATCGGATGCCAATCACACCCTGGATCTGGTGCCGTGGTGGATTCGGCGTGTGAGGTTGTTGCAAGCAGCTGGCGTGGATTCATTTGACCGTCGCACGGTTCATTCAGGCCAAATTGCCCATTTACGCCCATATTACTATTCGCCGGCCATTGAAGGTGAGATTTAGGTAGTACCCGATAGTATGCACGTTGGTGTCCATTTCGCTTCTTGGGTTCTGACGACTCACGTTGGGGGTCCGTCAAACAGTGTGATGCCTTCGCCCCGAGTGGCACCGGAAGACCCCCAAAGTTTACGGCTCTTGAGCAGGGCTCCCGAAGGCCTCGGAAAGCAAGCCGAGAAAGACTTGGGATTCTTCATCGGATTCTTTGTTTTTTATTGTGAGTCTTTCCATTGCTCTTTTGGTGTGGCGGTGGGGGATTGTTCAAGGTCTATAACTTCCAAGCGAAGCGGCGAAGCCCAGGCAGGACTGTGACTCTGCAACGACTAGACCGAATGTGAGCAAACTGTGAAAAATGAAGTTGTATTATATTGCAACGTGATATCTGAATGACCATGGCCGTTCTTGGGGCGAAAAAACGCGGTGCGTAGGATAGAAATTCCAGGCAATTGTTACGCAACTTCATTCTTACTATGGCTATCACTGTGAGTGTGAATTGTGACCATAGCTGTGATGATTTCTACTGTCACTATACCGCAACGCTAAGCTATGCCGGCCAGCCCATCCCATCCCTTTGCTGTGCGTCCTAGCTCAAGATCCATCTAAATCATCCCCAGTCACTACCCCCGCCCGTCGTTGAGTGGATAGGACGCTATGGCGTGGCGATTATCTACCTGGGTGAAGCTAACAATATATATTCATTTGGGTCATCTCAAATAACCGTGATTTCGCAACAATGGGGATTATCAAAGCAACCACCACGGACCACAACTCTTTCTTTGCAGGGCATCATTGCTGACCGACACTATCAGTGATGCAATTAACAAGATTTTTATTTGTTGTTTTTGATTGATAGCAACATTCACCTAAAAGCGATATCCTGAAGCCACCGACTCAATTGCCTTTACGATGGAGATTACCTCAAGTGTTGGATACAAAATCGATCACCTGCCATACACAAACAATGCGTGATCCACAACAAGGCATTTGGACAAGGCAATGCTCCCAGCATCATCATCCAAGTCCATCCAATGGGATCACAGTAGTAGACCCCAACTTGCCCAAGAGGCAACCCCCCTGGCCTTCACTGAAGCCTTCAAAGTACCGGATACGCCGCTCGGGTGAGGGACCCGAGGTATCGCTTCGGCTTCTGCCACAAGGAGCGCTAGCAACGTGGAGTAAGCCACGCCCACAAATGACACGGGTCGGGAGCCTCATCGATGACCATGTGACACACTCGACTCCCGAGAAGCTAACAAGGAGGACCTGTAGAATTTCGACTGTGGTTATCGGATGGCTGGCCGACCGAACTGAAGGTCCGAGACTACCTCCATGTTTTGTCCAGGCCCTGGGAACCGCGGGGAAGCGTCTGGGGAACTTTGATCTGCCTCGACATAAATATCCCATGGCTGTCCCTCGACTGAATTGATCCTCAAGACACCACACAGCTCTTCTTATCAGATCAAATCCCTAAGCTTCTTCCCCTCTCCAATTCTCCAAATCCAAGATGCCTGGTCTTATCTCCCACCCTCCCCCTCCTCCTGTCGTTGGCCCTGCCACCAAGCGGGCTACCAGGCCATCCAAGAAGCTGCCTCAGTCTCTGATTGAGAGTGCCAAGCTCACTAAGAAGGAGACATGGAATGCTGAGAAGCATCTAGCCTTCCAGGCCCCTTCTAAGATTCTTAGCATGAAGGAGATTGGTCTTGAGGGCCATGGCATCTCCCCCAACGCCTGCTCCGATCCTTTCCCCCTCTTCAGCGAGGAGGCTATCAAGCAGATGCGCAGCGAAATCTTCCGCGAGAATGTCCTGGACAAGTGCCAGTATGCCTCTACCTTTAACGCCAACATGGTTCGAGGCATGGGTCACGAGTAAGTTTTCTTTGTCCTGCATCCACACCCCTACTTACATGAAAAGGCTGGCTCCCTTCACCTACGATGCCTGGAACTCCCCCGAGACACTCGCCAAGATCTCTCAGGTCGCCGGCGTCGAGGTCGTCCCTGCCTTCGACTTTGACATTGCCAACATCAACATCTCCGTCAGCGACGACAAGAGCGCCGAGATTTCCCTCGGCGAGAACAAGCTCCGAGACGGCGCCGACAACGATAACCTTTCCTCTGTCGCCTGGCACTACGACAGCTTCCCCTTTGTCTGCGTCGTCATGATGTCTGACTGCACTGGCATGGTTGGCGGCGAGACTGCTGTGCGAAAGCCCAACGGTGATGTTATCAAGGTTCGCGGACCTAGCACGGTATGTTTTCTCTTGGCTTTGAGGAAAAAGACCTAAGCTAATGCATAATAGGGTACTGCTGTTATTCTTCAGGGCCGATATATCGAGCATCAGGCTCTTAAGGCCCTCGGCGGTCATGAGCGCATCACCATGGTCACCTCCCTGCGACCCAAGTCCCCCTTTGTCCGTGACGAGAGCGTCCTCACCGGCGTTCGCGGTATTAGCAACCTCGACGAGCTCTACCACCAGTATACCGAGTACCGCCTTGAGATCCTAGAGGAGCGACTCCGTGCCAAGTCCAAGGAGGAACGCAAGCTGGCCCTGGCGAAGAAGAAGTACGACGTTCCCGCCATGAGACACTTCCTGGAGGAGCAGCGTGCTTTCATCGACTCCATGCTCATTGAGCTTGTCGAGGTTGAGGATGATTGAAGTAGTGATGAAAACAATGAAGAAGGGGGATAAAAGCATGTGGTGTGATGGTTGTACATGGAATTTATGGTGGCTTTGAGTTTCTTGTACTTAGTAGCGTAGCATGAAGCGATGTCTATAGTATACTTGCAAACCAATTTGGTTATTCACGCTGGTTTCTCGACTGCTTGATGCCTATTTTGAAGAAGCCGGTATAGACTCTCGCGGCGAGCGAATTCACACTGCATCAAGGATCCATATCACATTGTCACCTTGACATGCGGCTGGTAGCAAACTGTAAGTGTCATTGGAGTTGTAATCATTTGATACTCTGATGCCAAATAAATGTAAATCCATCATCCGTAAATTCAGATCTACAGTCTAGAACGGTTCTATCAAAAAGTTAAAGCTCACTTCCTCAGTCTTAACCAAAAGATCCTCCCTCACACCAGGACCACAAGCTGCCGTTCCCACTCCAGCGACCTTGGCATCCAACCTGAAAAGAGTGGCATCTTCCTCAAAGAGGTCATGGGGATGCTTAGCCTGTTGAATAGTCTCATCCCTGTGACGAGACACGACAAAGTTGAAGTGCGAGTCCTCTCCAGTTCCGAGACGAGTGGCTCGCAATCCAACGTTAGGAGACTTGGCGTCTCTGAGGGTTAGCCATCTGGCTTCCATTCTGTTGCCGTTCTCTTGAGGAACGTCGTAATGAGTGTGTAGGTCCGAGACAGACTCAACGCCCCAGATACCCACGCGCTGAGACAATTTCTTATCAGGATAGCTCTCTCCAGGACCAAGACCGAACCAGTTGACATGTTCTAGGGCCTTGCTGCCATAGACATTCAGACCAACTCGAGGAACATGTTCCGGGAAGGATCCAGTTGGTGACAGACGCGTCACATTGATTCCAAGCGCGCCCGTGACATGGACTGTGTATTCAACCTCACAGTTCCAGCCCCAGTTGAGCACCGGCGGAGAGATGTAAGTGTGAGCCTTGATCAAGGTCTTCTTTGAGTCAGACGAGTCCACCTTGAAAGAGCGAAGCTGTGATGTGAGGTCGTCGACACCAAATCTCTTCCAATAAGGCAGGGAAATGGGGACGTCGTTGTCGGTCTTGGGACGCCAGAACGATGGACTGATAGCAACACCAGTTGTGGGATCAGACTCCAGTAGAGTGTGCCCATTTGCTGTCCAGGTCTTGAGAGCGCCACGAGCTCGGTCAAAAGTGAAGGCGAAGCCAGTTCCAGCCACGGTGACTGTTGATCCCTCCTGAGACACCGACAACTGAGAAGACAGGGCATTGGCCGCAGTGAGGCTCTCCTCCTTGTTGGGAGCCTGGAGTTGGTGCTGGGACCATGCGACTTGGTGGCCGGCGGGGGCCCAGGAGGTCGAGTGCTTGAGGGTCAAAGAGACAGTCAAGTAAACTTCGTTCTGGTTTCCATATGTCTTCGAATCAAGAGGGATGGAAACGGAGCGTTTCTCCCCAGCGGGGATAGATGGGAGCTCCAGAGAGCCTGCCTGTATCAAGGTCAATCTGCATCAAAGTTAGTTATGCTTTGTGAATAAGGACTCTGAGTAACTTACGTCTTTCCCAGGGCTTCCACCTGGAAGGTGGCCGCAAGATGACTCAAGTCTGCAAAGTCATGTCGGTTCTCGATGACCAAGTCGCCGCCCTCAAGAGAGAACCCAACAGGTTGGATGACCTTTTTGTACTCTGTCAAACCTGGAGTTGGCTGATGAGTGCTGTCCACCAAGCCATCCATGACGAAAGTGCCATCATTTGGCTCGTCACCGAAATCACCTCCATAGGCGTAGTAGCCCTGACCATCCTCTTCTTTCCACAGGCCATGGTTGGCCCACTCCCAGATGAAGCCGCCCTGAAGACGTGGGTAATCGCGGAAAGCCTGTTCGTAGTCTTCAAGCCATCCTGGACCGTTGCCCATGGCGTGGCCGTACTCGCATAGAACGATGGGCTTGTCAAACTTGCCGTCCTTGACGCCCGCTTCTTTGGCAGACTTGATCAGTCGGTCGACGCTGGGGTACATGTAGCTGTACATGTGTGTTGTGACAGCCTGCTCATCTCCTTCGTAGTGGACTAGACGACCTGGATCAACTTGCGTGGAGTACTCAAACATGGCTTTGTGGTTGTCTCCATAGAATGCCTCGTTACCGAGACTCCAGATGATGATGCTGGCGTGATTCTTGTCGCGGTTGATGACTGCTTGTATCCGGTCAAGGTAAGCATCCTTCCACTTGGGGTTATTAGAAGTGAACTGTGCCGCCTGGGGAAAGGCAAGCTTCTTCCTCTCTCCATAATCCATCTCCTCTGGAATGTCGAGAGGACGAGCAACAGCATCATAGAAGCCGTGGCACTCGAGGTCAGCCTCTCCCATGACCCACAACCCGAGCTCATCGCACAAGTCGAGGATCCTGGGGTCATGAGGCTGGTGCGCGCAACGAAGAGCGTTGATGTTGTGCTTCTTCATCAACAGCAGGTCCTTCTTGGCGAACTCGAGTGGCACGGAGCGACCGAGTAGTGGATGATGTTCGTGGCGGTTGACTCCTCTCAAGCGAATGCGCTTTCCGTTGACGGTCATCAGGCCGTTGATAAGCTCGACCTTTCGGAAGCCGATGCAATGTTGCACCTTGTGAGAGGTCTTTGAGTCGTTGGACTTGAGGGTGATTTCAGTCTGGTACAGGTAAGGCGTCTCGGCTGTCCATTTCTTGGGCTTGTCGACCTTGAGATTGAGCTCTGCTCGCTTGGTTTCATGGTTGACGGAGACCTCGGTCTTGCCAATTACGGAACCACCGTTCTTGTCTAGCTCAGAAAGCGTGAGCTCGATGGTTCCGGGACCTCCAGCGGACACATTAACGGTTGCACTGAGGGTAGCGTTCTCATAGGTAGCGTCAAGGTCTGTCCGAAGGAAGAAGTCTTCGATTCTCGACGAAGCTGGGAAAGAAACGAGATGAACGTCCCTGAAGATTCCTTTAAATGGTCAGCTTTCGTCTTGGCTCATTTGTCTAGCACTCACCTGAAAGCCACCATTGGTCTTGATCCTCAATGTATGTCGCATCAGACCACTGATAGACCCTCACGAAAAGCTCATTGGTGCCATTTCGGTCAACAAAGGAAGAAACGTCAAACTCTGACGGGTTCCTCGAGCCTTGGGCGTATCCGACCAGCGTACCATTAACCCACACATGGTAAGCGCTGTCGACACCCTCAAAGCGAAGTCTCAGCTGAGAGTCCGCGCCCCAAGCAGGAGGAACATGGAACATTCGACGATATGTGCCCGTGGGATTCTCGGTAGGGACATGGGGAGGGCAAACCGGGATGGGATACTGGACGTTGGTGTACCAAGGCTTTCCGTGCCCTTGCAGCTGCCAATGGCCTGGTACTTCAATCCCCTCCCAAGCGAGGCCCTTTGTCGCGGTCGGCTCCGGAGCCTCGAGCGGTGTGGAGGCCAGGTGAAAGTCCCAAGTGCCGTTCAGCAGCAGTGAGGTGTCGGGAATATGATATGATCGAGTGGGGAGGCAATTTCTCCTAAAGACGGCCTCGTTGCAGTAGTCGGGGCGAGACTCGTCCTCTTGGAGAGGAATGCCCTTGGGCTCTAGTCTGACGTTCTCTCCCATATTGGCGTTTTTGTCTGGCAACTAGGTAACTTGAAGCTGAGGATTTTGTAGCGAGGAACTGAACTCGTTGGGCCTTTTATCCTGTCTTGCACAGCACAGCCTCTGTGTCCCCTCGAGATAAGCCTCCGCCTTTGCCCACATCATGATGCGTCCAACATGCTACAAATCAACAGGTGACTGGGACTGGCTCGGGAGACGGGACATCTCCACTGGGCCGCATGACACCATGGCTCGACTTTGATGATCTTTGCCGTCTCTTCACCGACTCGAAGCTGCACGCGAGCCAATGAGGTTGGCGAGTGCTACCCCAGGTTTGTTGGTCGGGGATACCGGAGCCGGATGGGACATCCACATGGGAACCACGAGAAGACGATCAACTCGTGACTTACATATGCAAATATGGCTTGATGATCCCGGAAACAAGATCACGGGAAACCTCAGTCCATTCCACTGCTCACTTCCCTCAGACATTTTAAGGTTTGGCCCTCTCCCGTTACCCCAGGTTTCCATCCGGGGATACCGGAGCCGGACCAGGACCCCCCCTTGTCTCTGAGGCCAGCAGGGGGACAATAGCCTAATGATCAGGAGGTGTCACTGATTCGGCCCTCCTGAGAGACTTGACAAAGTCAGGACACCCTCACCCGCTTGCCGACCACGCGCAAATCCGGGGACGACGTTGGACGGGCAGTCTAGGCCGTCTTGGGGCCAAGGTTCCGTTTTCCATAGAATTGGGGGGAGAGTGTCACTCACATATAAAAAGTCGGAGACGAAGTGAGACATGCCTTTTTCGCGGCTCTTTCTTCAGCTTTCTTTTTGCATTGCCCTTTGCAAACAATGGCTTCCAAATCTCTCGAAAAGACCAAGGCTGAACACGGGGATGACATCTACGAGGAGGTGGACGTGGCGGTTCAGCTTGCCCATGATGTTGAGAACCACAACATCTCACCCTGGACTCCTCGCATGTTCCGCCTTTACCTGGTTCTTGGCTGTGCCTATCTCTGCGGCTGTCTGGTATGTTGAAAGACTGAATTAGAAGTCAAGGTTCAGGAGCTGACATTCTCGCTTTAATAGAATGGTATGTGAATTCGCGTGGCAACAACACCAACACCAACACCCCCAAGGAAGAACTCGCCTTTCTAACGTGTCCCTCTTCAAACAGGATATGACGGAAGTTTGATGGGCGGATTGAATGGAATGAAGTCCTACCAGAGATATTTCGACATGTAAGTGAGGTCATCACAGGGGGGAACACATGGCTAACGCTACGAAGGACTGTGGCTGGCTCAACTACCGGTATCATCTTTGCCATGTACAACATCGGCTCTGTTGCCGCTGTATTCTTCACGGGTCCCGTAAACGACTACTTTGGTCGACGCTGGGGCATGTTTACAGGCGCCGTCATCATCATTGTCGGTACGTGTGTGCAGGCGACCGCGACGGATCGTGGCCAATTCCTCGGCGGACGCTTCATTCTGGGCTTTGGCGTCAGTTTCTGCTGTGTCTCTGCGCCCTGCTACGTCAGCGAGATGGCTCATCCCAAGTGGCGAGGCACCTTGACCGGTCTGTATAACTGCACCTGGTATATCGGCAGCATCATCGCCAGTTGGGTCGTGTATGGATGCGCCTACATCGACTCGCTCTCGGCCTGGCGCATTCCCATCTGGTGCCAAATGATCACGTCCGGTATCGTCGTGCTCGGCGTTCTTTGGCTGCCCGAGTCTCCGCGTTGGCTCATGGCTCAGGACAGGCATAACCACGCCATCAAGGTGCTTGCCGATTATCACGGTGAAGGAGACGAGAACCACCCCATGGTTCAGTTGCAGTTGAAGGAGATGCTGTCGCAGATTTCCGCTGAAGCTACCGACAAGAAGTTCTGGGATTACAGCGGACTCTGGAACACGCATAGTGCGCGTCGCAGACTCATCTGTGTCATTGGAATGGCAGTTTTCGGACAGATCAGCGGAAACAGCTTGAGGTAAGAACTCCTCTAACGTTACAGGGCAGTGTGCTGACTGATTCTCAGCTCGTATTATCTCCCGGTCATGCTTCACAATGCCGGCATCAAGCAGGAACACAAAGTCCTGGCCCTGAACGGCATCAACCCCGTTCTCTGCTTCTTTGGCGCCATTCTCGGAGCCCGACTCACAGATGTCATTGGACGACGCCCTCTTCTGCTCTACTCGATCGTCTTTTGCTCATGCTGCTTCGCCATCATCACAGGCACCAGCAAGATCTCCCTCGACGAACCAAACAACCAGTCCGCGGCAAACGGAACCGTCGCCATGATCTTCATCTTTGGCATCGTCTTCTCGTTTGGCTGGACGCCCCTGCAGTCGGCATACATTGCCGAGTGTCTGTCTACCGACATCCGCGCCAAGGGCACAGCCATCGGCAACTTTGCCAGCGCCCTAGCTTCGGCGGTCATCCAGTACAGCAGCGGTCCGGCCTTTGAGAACATCACCTACCACTTCTACCTGGTCTTTGTGTTCTGGGATCTCATTGAGGCTGTCTTCATCTACTTCTTCTTCCCCGAGACCAAGGATCGTACTCTGGAGGAGCTGTCTGAGGTGTTTGAGGCGCCAAACCCGGTCACGAAGAGTCTGGAGAAGAGGAATGCGCAGACTGTCATGAATACGCTCAATGTCACGGGAGATGGAAAGCTTGAGATGACTGTTTGAGAGAGCTGATTGGGCATTAACTTGCAGAGCTGAGAGTAATGTGGAGGGTTGACGTGGGTAGTTTGAAGATGTTTGACAGTCAATATGAAACACGATTGAGCAGTGAGCATTTTGCAGTTATTCTCAATCTGAGTGCAAGTATCTCGAACATGACTTCAAGTTCAAATAAGGCCTGAATTTCGCATTCACTTCCCATTGATCAGTCCAAATTGAGTGGTGCATATTGCCTGCCAAGTCGTACTTCAGAAGACCCTCAAGATGACAGGCGATATACCCATGTGGACATTTCTTGCGATTTACATCCATGCCAGATACGGCGAATATGCCCATACCTCATGAGCCAATACAAACCCAACCCATCGCGGCTCATGCACTCCGTACCGAGCACGGGAATGCCCTCTCGCAGCTGAAGAAACAAAAGAGAAATTCCCCTGCGTCCCATGACCGTCAAAATTTGTCCTCCCTCGGCTCTCTCAGAATACGAAGCCGAGGAACCAATCGTCGAACCCGCTGCAGACTGGGGTAAAAAGCCTGGGGTTACTTCCCACTGCCGCTCCAATCTCGACGCTCAATTGACGCCGGTCCGAGCATCCCCGGTCTTCTCCTCAATGCCGATCCACTCGGGCCCTTCACAAGACCGTTTCCATTATTACGCCTTGTTCCCCGCGTTTTCTCGTCGGCCCGTGGCGGAGCGAGCGTGGAACCTTTGACGCGATGGAGCAACTTGACGACGGATTGAACGACTCTGCCAGTTGGCCTGCAAGGAAGAGGCTCCGGACATCGCATGCGGTATGTCGTTGAGGTTCGTAGCGTTGTATGTGCTGAGCTGATCGGATAACTATGGTGTGATGGGTGTCGGACCCGTAAAACAAGGTCAGACGCTGGTCCCTGAACCTACTGGGACTTGTCTTCTTATCTCTGACTCGATTGATAGATGCGATGGAGGCCATCCTTGTGCCACGTGTGCTGCTGCGAATCAAGAGTGCGCATACGGGTCCGAGGCAAACTCGTAAGCATCGAAATGGACACCGTCCATGTCGCTGTGTAGTAATGATGGCACCTCAGAAGAAGCAAGACCGATATCATCCTAGAAAGCGTTCTTCGCGTGGAGAGGTCCCTCCACGAGCTCAAGTCTAATATCGTGAGTTGGGCTCTACCTATCAACGCGTCTATCATCTGACCCACGTTCCCCCAAGTCGTCGATCAGTCCTCAACTCACTGGCCAGTCCCAGTCTCACTCCTCGCCGCAGGATCGTCGCACCAATTCTTTCTGTGGCTCAACTCCAGATGCGAGTCTGCGACGGAGGAGCTTCGCCATTCATACACCTACAAGTCAGGACTACCGTGAGAATGGTAACAACTTTGAGAACGCCGTCTTGGACTCGATGCATACTTCTACGACTGAGTCTGTCCTACAGTGGCCGCACTTTGACGTCTTTCCGCAGTTGAGGAGCGACGGGGTATCGATATTCCACCTTGAGCAGTCTCGTACTCCGTTGCCAGTGACATCGAACCCGATATATCCGTACGTTGATGCGGATGATGTCAACTCAATACTCACCTCATTCGAGCACAATGTGAATTTCTGGTATCCTTCAATGTCGCAGACACAGCTACAGGCAATACAATCGACGTTGGAGAATGGAGTGCCAGCCGAGGACACCGTCCACTGCTGTCTCTGCTTGTTGACGCTAGCGTTGGGGTGTGCAAGCCAGGCCGTCGCTGGCCTACGTTTTGCTACCGATGTCGAAGATGAACACAGAGACAAGAGGCTTCGAAAGCGCAAGATGGGCAACATATACTTCCAACTAGCTTTGAAGAAGATACATGTCGCCCATCTTCAGGTCGACTCGGAGACTACGCAATGCTTATTCTTTGCTGCGTGAGTTACTCCATTCTCTTCCAGCTCGAGACTGATGTTTGGCAGCCTCTACTTTGCCTCACTTGTCCGACCCCTTCAGGCTTGGGAGTACTTGAGTGCTACGGCAACTAGGTGCATGCTTCTCTTGTCGTACCCATTGGACAAGCAAGACGTTGAGAATGAGGAGCGGATCAGAAGGATATTCTGGTCTTGCTACATACTCGAAAGGTACTACTGAATCAACACAGGATGTACGTCTTGGCTGATGCTTCACGTAGCGACTACATGGCCGAGCTATCAGCTTGCCCACCCTCTGGTATTGCCCGGGTCGAGTCCTCAGTCCAACTACCCAGTGTCTACCACACGCATACCTCGGACAAGGAAGAGGAAGAGTCATCCCTATACTTCCTCGCCTGTATCAGCATGCGGCGTCTTCTCAACCGAGTGCATCAGCTTCTGTACGCACGAGACTCTGGCGCCGCATTCGACCAATCTCGATTCCCCAGAATCGTAGCCGAGCTGCAGCGTCAACTAGATGACTGGCGTGACGTTTTACCAGCTTCCTTTTTCTTTAGCATCGACACAGAAGAGACGGCTACGGAAGCGGGAGGCTTTCTTCGACAACGGTACTTGACATGCAAGGGAGTCATCTATCGGCCATACTTGATGTGGATGCTGAGTGACAGCCACGTTGGCGGAAACGACGCCGGTCCTGCGATACCAGAGGTTTTGACTAATTGTCGGGCATGTCTAGATGCCTGCCTTTTACATGCACTCAATCTGAGGGGATTCCCACAGACGGTCTTGATTGACACCTGGATATGCTCACTGTCGTAAGTGCTAGTCATCACCTCCGTTCTTATTACTTCTCAGCACTGAGTGCTAACCAAGCCAGTATGTCTGGGGCAATGCTCATTCTCCTCGCCGCCTGTCAAGTGCCTGCTTTGAAGGAGCTCATCAGTCATCGCGTCACTCGTGTGGGTGATCATCTTCAGCAGTTGTTCCACCACTGGCGTGGCATTTCCTTCGGAGCAGACTCTCCTAGCGTTGATCGAAGTTTGGGGCTTATCGAGAAAGCAGATGGTTATATCAAGCAATCATGTTAACCTGGGCATTGTTTGAGCAGCTTAGGACCGTAGTAGATATCAGGGAACAATCAAGGAGAGATGATGCTGTTGAGATTTGTATAGTAGTGTCATAGGTAGTTGACAGCAGGCGAAACATGACGGAGGTCGCTGATAAGTGATGCTATCGTATTCAAACCTCCCTCACACTTAAGCGTAAAACATCTAACTTAGAATGCATACTGGTACTGATCCAACCGACTCAAGGTGTCGACTGCCGAGCTTGCAATTGTGACCATCGACGGACTGTAGACAATTGTTTCATATCTACCCTAGAAGGGGCTGGAATGATGGTCATGACTCGAGCATCACTCAACCCCCCCGCTAAGCGGAAACCGAGAAGCCTGGAAACGTCGATGTTGAGCTTAGCTAGGGCTTCTCAATTTTCCTGAATGGCCATGGGGATCTTGGAGGTGTGATTCTCAAACCGCTGCTTTTGGCGGGTGTGTGCGCGTCCCTAGGTACCAGGCTCAACGTAAGGGAACCTGGTTTGTACCTCACCCTGACCTCTAGGCTCTTTCCTAGGCCTGAATTCCATCTAGTATTACCGCTTGATCTGTTAGGCCACTTGTGCATGTTGGTTACGCTCCGGGCCTGTCATCAGACCCAATATTCTCTCCCGTCTCTCGATGACGACAATGACATCATCACCTCGGACTCCACATCCCAGCAATCAGCAATCAGCAATCGTATCAACTTGGCATAGTTATCACAGTAGACTCCCTCATCTAGACACGAACATGCTCGGTGGATGCTTTCCTAGAAAGGCCCTACTCGAGCGCAGAATCTTGCCATCGCAGCTCTGTCGAGCCTCGCTACCCTTCTCTACGAAACCACCATTGCATCACCGGTCGCACCCACGATCATCCAAGATGAGCTGGATGGACAGCTGGAGCCGGCCCTCCAAGTCCCAAGCGACGCCCGTGCCTTTTTACCTACTTCCCGGCGGCGAAGCGACACCATACTGTCACTCATGTGGGAGGGTCATTAGCAGTCGACGGACAACGGCCAAGGCCAAGGCCAACGATACGCCAGTCAAGTACTGTTCGAGCCGGTGCAGGGGGAACAAGCCAGGGAAATTGGATCATGAGCTTGAGAGGTTGTTTGTCCAGTTTCTATCCGCGCAGGATGGTGACTCGACCGAGGTGAGAGAAGACACCAAAGGGCGGCCGAAGAAGAAGGGCAAACGCAGCAAAGGTGATGATCGAAACTTGGTGCCTTGCAGTGTAGTCGAGGAATACGTTTTCGGCACTCATCGATCGTCGATGGAAGAGCCTGAGCCTGAGCCTGAGAGTGAAGACGGGGCAGAGGATACTCCAACCTCTCGGCCACTGGATCCCCCAGAGGCTGCAGTTTCTCAAGACATGGACCTGTCAGGAAGCCTCAAAGGCGACAAACACATCGACGGCAATGTAGTAGCACGCATGGCAGTCCGAAGCGGAACACGTATTCGACCACCACAGTCGGAATCCGAGGTCAACGGCAGCGTCGGCGGCGAAAAAGGACGCGCGGAAAGGATTCAAGAGACGGAAACCATGGTTGAGAAACGAAAGGAAGGCCAGAAACGAGCAAAGGAGAGGGAAATGACAAAGTGCGCGGCGCGAAGAGGCGTCATCTTTGGATTCCTTGTCGATCAGGACGGACAAGAGAGGCGACTCTGTGAGGCTGTTATGGCGGGAAAGGTCGTGGAGCCGAGCTTTGCCAAGGGAGACTGGGGCATCAGATGGAGGGAATGACCTGCGCCAAGGGATAACGTCTCCTCATGAGGGAAAGGATGCGGCAATGGAAGCGGCTTTGGAGCCGGTGTCTCGATAGTCTGGGATTGGAATGCAGGGAATGATTGAGGCTGATACAGAAGCAGAAGGAGTTTATCTCCGCGAGTGGTGTCATAGCCGCCGTTGCCGTCTCAGTAAACCACAAAGGTGATGGTAAAAGAGTCTAGATGGTAATCGAAGAATGGTCGAGTTTGGGAGCCGCCTGCGTGGTCCACGAGTCGAGGATCCAGACCTCGGCTGTAAATACCTCATCAGCTCTATTGAATTCATGCATGATACCCCTGACCCAGCTCAAAGCCGGACGCATTCCGCAGAGGAGAGGCTGATAAGAAGGCGCGGCTCCGACGCAAACTAGCAGATAGCGGAGGGTCAAGATGCGTATCGTTGGACCCGCCGTTGGATGACATGACACGTGTACGATCGATCGAACTGGTTCGTCTCATGTTCATTGACTCCGAAGAAAGGGAATTTCATCGGCTTCGGCCGCTGAACAAAAGACTCATGAACCAACACTTGAAGCGTTGGGCGAAGGAGGCGTTGCTAGCCGATCCAGGGGTAAAAAAGTGGTGACATTTTGCCTCCGGACAAGGATCAGGCCTCGACGATCATGTCAGGGCTTTGGCTGTCAGCCGATTGATGGCTTTTTGACGTTTGCAGGGACCCAGCTGTCACCTCGAGAACGCATAACAAACGACCCACGATGAGCACCGCAAAGACTCGTGGCATGGAGCGTTTTCTTGTGGGTTCAAGTTCCACTCGTGATGGTCTGGGGCCCCGGATTCTGGGGTTTGACGTGAAGAATCCGGGGATCAACAGCTAAGTGAGAGGCGATTTGTAAAAGAAATGTCTGAAGAGCTCGTATGCAAGCTAAGTGAGGTTTCTAGCATGTAATGGCTTGCTCGATCAGGCAGGTCGACGTTTCCGCCCAAGCCCCCGTTGGCGCCGCATCGTGCAAGGGTAGGCACACTTGCATGGTCTACCTGTTGGTCCGGATTGCGAATCAGGTACCCGGAGCCACGAGCGAAGGATCGTGGAACCGGGTCCTCGGGTATGGTGTGAGGCCCTTGGCTGATGATGGCCCCTGGCCCTGCTCCTGGCATGAGCAAGAAACCAGGATCACAGGGCCTCATTTCGATAATGAGTGGTTGAGGGTATGGCCTTCTCGAAACGTTTGTCCTGCCGTGACTTGCCTGATCAGACACACGCTACGGATAGCCTCCCGAGATTCTCGGCATCCACTCGAGCCCCTGGTCCTCGCGCCACCTTCAGCTGAGAAGTCGAGCTGCAGACTGCATGATCCAAGCCGGTACCGGTACTGGTGTTGTCTTGGGCCGAGAACAAGAACGCTTCCGTCGGCTTCGAGAACAAAGTCCGGCTGCAAATTACCGACCCCTGGCCGCCCCCAAGTCATCATCTTTGGCGTTCGAGCCGTTGAATCGTTTGTCGACAATCTGGGAATCAGAGGCTAAAGACGACCGGACGCGTATCGAGGCAGCCTCAACGCGGCTGTATCGGCGGGTTGTGAGGTTGCGCTAACCTCTGTCCCTGTGGAGTTTGCTGCTGAATGGATCTCTGACATTATTCCTCTTGATCTTTTCAACTCTATCTTTATCTCGCAACGAGAACAGAGCTTGATAACGGGGAATGTCCGTCTTAATAAAAAACACTTGGACCCTGGCCCTCTCCTCTGTTATCGTACCCTGCTAGACGGGGAGGCCGGATACCTTCTACACAGGGCTTAGCTGGCCCCAAGCGACAGAGGCTAACCTTGGCGTGATTTAAATGCCCTGGACCAATAGACTACCCCAGAGGTATCGACGAGTCAGTCAAGTTTTGGAATCCCAGCACCAACCAATGATGCCCTCAACTTGCCCTGAGCAGCTACTGCGTAGGCTTGTTCCCCGGATTTCTTAGCGCATCAGGTATCCTGCGAAAGGGGCCTTCGAGACCCCCCCCCACGGGTTAGACAGGCTGGGGGAACGAGCTTGACAGGCTGGGTCAGGGGACATTGGGTTCAACCGTCCCTGCGTTCAAATGCAGATCATCCCCGTCCGCTGTCTAGAGTAGAAGCCGTGCCTTTTCCTGGATGAGACTTTGCGTTCCCGCTCAATTGCGATCATCCCGTCCTATGTCACGTCGTCGACTTACATGAGCACCAAACCTTACGGGGTCGCAGTCTGAGCCATGGCTGGATACCAAGTCAACACGTACCTCGCAGTTAGCATCACATGGATCGCCGCGCTGCTAGCGCTGATTGCGAGAGTGTTTGCGCGCCGCTTGACAAAGATTCATTGGTGGTGGGATGACTACCTATGCGTGGGTGCCTTTGTGAGTTTGTATCTTCACTTTCTTGGATATTGACGGAGGCTTATGGATTCTAGGTGTTTTGCTGCGCCTACTGCACCATCCTGATAACATGTAAACACCCTCGTGATAGTGTGAGCGTCGTCAAATGCTGATGATTTCCAGGGGCGGTCAAGTGGTATCTTGGCCAGACACTTGAGCCATCGTTGAGCGAGGATCTCCGAGAGGAGATACTGATTCACTCGAGATTCATGCAGTTTCTCATCTCGCTCACCTACAGCTACGCCATCGGCCTGTCCAAGTTGTCGATCCTTCTCTTCTACTGGCGCATCTTTAAGCAATCTGCCATTCGAATCCCCATCCAGATCATGCTCGGCATCACCGGCATCTGGCTCGTCCTGCGGACGTTTATGGTCATCTTCCACTGCATTCCCGTGCAGGCGTACTGGGACCAGTCCATCACAGATGCTACCTGCAATATCAACGACACGCAGTTCTTCTTTGGCACGTGTCTGACGCATTTCGTTATGGATGTCATCATCTTGGCTCTTCCCGTTATTGAAGTCTTCAAGCTGCGTCTACGACTGGGGCAGAAAGTCGCCATCACGGCTCTCTTCGTCGTTGGCTTCATGTGAGTACCTTTTGTGCCATGTCGATAAACAACGCGCTAATGACTGAAGTGTCTGCCTTGCTTCCATGTTTGTCATTATCGAATCTATTCGATACGACACAAAGACGACGCAGATGCCGCGAGACATGGCCCTCAATAACATCTGGGGCTGCGTCGAGATAAATATTGCCATCGTTTCTGGTAACTGGCTCCGAACTAAAGTCTCATCCATGAACTATGCTGACCCGTGCGTCCTAGGTTGCTTTCCTTTGCTCCGACCCATCTTCCGTCGTATTCTACCCTCGTCCTTCCTCAGCTCGTCCGGCAGCAGCCATCCTATCAGCCGATCTACACACGCCATCCGACTCACCACTATTACGAGGACAAACAAGGAGAAGGAGATTGACGAGTCGAGTTCCACACACAACCTCGCAGACCCCGAGCACGGGCTGGTAGGGACGTCAGAGTTCGAGACCGTCGAAGGCAAGGAGGGCATCCAGACTGTGATAACAAGCCAGATGCAGGGCTCCCGTCTATCAAGAGACCACGGCGACGCGGGCATCTACGTCCGGAGCGACATGATGGTTGTGGAGGAGCACACTTATGCGATGAAACGATAAAAACAAAAGGGTGGTGCGAGAGCCGTCTCGGATACTACGTTTTTTCTAATCAGTGACTATTAATTATTGACTTTTTATTAACTGTCAGATTCAGGCAGATCGTTCCCTCCCATTTCCAACATTAACCAGCAGCATATCCGGTGTAGCGTACTTGTCTAGGGGAGGAGTATTTCTAGGGTCCAGAGGTGAGTACTTAAAAGCTTTACTTAGGTAGTAACTGTAGTCTATCCCGTAGTGTCCTTGCCAGTTCCAGCACGCGGCTCTCTTCAACTAAAAAGGTGGTGTGCTTGGTCTTCTAAATAGCTGCGTAGGACATTACTGGTCTAGTGATTTCTCCATTCACAAACGGCTGGGCAGGACATCGTGCGTTGTAACCAAGTGACAACATCGCGATGATAAATTCACTCCTAGTCTGTCTGATACTTCTCCCACAAGATCATCGAGCTTGGCCAATCTGAAAGTGCCGTCGGCCTTGTTCGTCTCTCCGCAACTCCCCCACAACAGTCCCATCAACACACCACACCACTCGACCATCCCCAGGTGGCAGAATCACATGCAGACTCTTCCAAGGCGCCTTGAAACCCGACTCTTCATGCCTAACAAACTTGACCTTGACCTCTGCGCCGTCAGCTGCATAAGAAACCTCATACTTGGATATCCTGTTCTTTGCCACTGCCGAGACGCCATCGTCTTCGTACCACGCGTTGTCGTACCACTTATCCCCGAGGCCGTCCTTTGGTGGGAAGATCTCGACTGCTCGGTAGTCGTCTAGCGGCAGCTGAGCATGGTTCGTCGTTTCACCTGGCGATAGTACTTGGACGTCTCTCCCGATTTGAATCGCTGAACCGACCTTTGCGAGGACAGGGATGCCGGCACCATGCCACTCGGCGTCCAATGTAACCCACTGGCCTGCTGTAAGGTGCTGATAAGGGGCATTGAGTTGATGGACCCGTCGTCTTTGTCAGAGGCCTTGGGGAGGTACACCCGTGCTTTGGAAGCACCGGATTCAAAGACACCGCCGATCAGCAAAGAGTCACCGAGCCAGTACTGTGTCTCTCCGTCCATAATCTCCCCAGTCCATACCTCTGGGTCAGTCTCATAGCCCCATCCAGTCCAGCGCTGCGGCGGGATGGCATGCTGATGGCTCTCCAACATTAGAGAGTACAGATACGGCATCATGACGTAGCGACGCTTGATGGTCTTTCGAACGAGATGTGTGATCTCGGGATACATCCAAGGCTCAATGACATCGCCAACTTGTTTATAATCGCCAGTTTTGAAGCAGTTGATTGCGAAACGGGGCGAGTAGATGCCCTGCTGAACCCAACGGACAAGGAGTTCAGGAGATGGTTGCGGTCCCTCGAAACCACCGATATCGTGACCGTAGCATTGCATCAGAGACATGTCAGCGTTCAGGGACAAGGCGTTGGCGCCCTTCATGCTCGACCAGCTGGTAACATTGTCACCGCTCCAAGAGCTACACGCGTATCTCGTGGTACCAGCTGTAGCGCTGCAGGTGAGAACGAATGGTCTCAAATCTGGATCAGCATCGACTAAGGCATCGTGGGAGGATTTGCCATGTAGCTCAGTTTGAAGACTTCGCCCCCAGAGTCCAACTTCCGGACGGTATCTTGCTGCTTGTGGAATGGTAAGAGAAGGCTCATCGAGGGCGCACCTCCACTCGTCGTCGGCGATGGTGTACTCGTTGTTGTCGTTCCACATGCAGTCGATGCCTTCTTCACGCAACTTCTTGACGCCCTCATACCACCAATTGAAGCCTGCCACTGAGGGAAAGTCAATGTGTTCACCTAGACCGCTTTCGCCTCCTCCGGCGCTCCAGAGCCTGGTGATAAAGTCCTGACGTTAACGTTCTTGATGACCAAGCCAGAAGCGGATAACCGCTGGAAATTGGTTAGCAAGTAACCATGGCCAAGAGTAGGTCTCTGCTATGGCTTCTTCACTGTCTACTTTAACGTTCCGGCCCTTTATTTACACGCATGAAGAAAGTCAAGTGAACGTATGTTGCCTGCAATTTCTACCTCGTGCATCGTTATTACTACCTATCGGCTCAGTTATCCCATCAAGGGCCGGGCTTCAACTATATCAAAAAACACAATAGTT
>JABFEX010000351.1:0-27098 GCA_013623515.1 Fusarium illudens
TTAGATAGAAGAGATATATAGAGAAGAATACTAATATATATGCTTCTTTTCTATAATACTTATAGATATATTATATTTACTTATAGTATAAGACCTTATAAGCTATAGTATTTAAGCCCTAACTACCCCTTAATAGCTAGTTTACTAAGACCCTACTATTAGTACTGAAATCATCTATCTACTTGCTAATATATCTATACTAATTTCATCTTAAATCCTAGGGCCGTCTTCTATCCCCCCTCAAAACAACAACCCATCTCTTCGACGGAGTCTCTCAGCATGGAAAGCCGTCATGTTCCACAAAACACAACCCAAAGGCCCATTATCCACATACTCACCCCCATAATTCATCCCCTCCTCCGCCTTGTCGCAGTCCTTGAACGTAGAAAGCGACTTGCTACAGTAGTCGTAGTCCTCAGACTCGGCCATCTCGCTGTCGCAGCCCTCCTGATCCCACACGTGCTTGGCCTGCACCCACAGGTAGTCGCCCCTGCCGAGGGGGTACGGGACGGAGAATCCAAGGTCCTCTTCGGAGGTGGGGAGTTTTAGCCTGAAGCTCTTGCAGAAGTTGTCGATTGTGAAGTCTTCGAATCTGTCTCTGTCGTATGTGAGGCCTGTGGTGTGGCAGCGGCAGTCTTCGAAGCCCTCGTCGCTTGCCAGGTCTACTAGAGTTGGGGCGCTGGAGGGGCACTCTTCAGTAGGAGAGGGCTCCGAGGTTGAAGTAGTTGGCTCAGGAGAGGGGGTTTCTTCGGCGCTTGTAGTTGCTTCAAAAGTGGTTTCTTCAGCAACCGTCGTTTCTTCGGCAGTTGTGGTCTCTCCCACAGTCGTAGTCTCAGCAGTAGTAGTCTCCTCTGCTGCAGTGGTCTCTTCGGCGGGGGTAGTCTCCTCGGCAGTAGTCGTCTTCTCGGCAGTAGTCGTCTCCTCAGCAGTACTCGTCTCCTCAGCAGATGTACTAGCAGCCTCACTACTGCTCACAGGAAGAGTACAAGCAGGAGCCTCAAAGCCCTCCTCCTCGTCTCGCTTCCTAAAAGAGGCCCAGTCCCAGCTGACGGTGATGCTCCAGACACGCCCGGCCGCGCTCAGGTTGTTCAGTCTGGCCCTCCAAGCCGCCATCTCAGAGGCGAGACCGGGCATTCTATTCGCGTTGGCGATGTCTGTTGTGAGAATTGGGAGGAGTTGGTTCTTTGCCGCGATGATGGCGTCGTTGATTGAGTGCGGCGCTGTTCCGTCGAATCTGGCATCTTGGTAGGTGACGTAGCGCTCCTTGAAGGACCATACGCCGCTCGTCACAGAGGGCTCGCAGCTGTTTATTAGAATCTGATCAAGATCCTTGCTGTAGATTTGTCAGTTACCAAGTTCTTCTCTCAGAGTATTGGTGCAAACTTACAGCGCCAGATAGATTCGCTGGTTCTGCCTCTTCATGGCCGCGACGGCCTCGGGCTTGTTGAACATTTCGACGCCAACGGCCAGTTTCTCAAGCCATTCGATCTTTTCCTTGATCCACCTCTTCGCATCAGCAGGCCTCGTTCTTGTCCACCTGACCGTGATTGTACTTCGAGTCTTGCTGATGAGTTCAGTTCGGATCCGGTCCGGCGAGCAGGCGAAGCCCTTGGCGTCCCCGTTGGTCCACCCGTCCATCCCGATGAAGTCGTCGAGATAGTTGGGGTCAGTGGGCTGGGTGATGTCTGCGGGGTTGTTGACGGCCCCTGGGAAGGTCGAGAAGACCTCCTGGAGTCGGTTTGTCCCACTCGCGTCGTCGCTGAAGTCCAGTACGTCCTGGCAGGTGATCTGGTCTCTTCCTGCACCTCCACTGACGCCCTTGACGTGGTTTGCACTGTTGGGATCGACGATGGCGGCGAAAAAGTCGGTAAGCATGCTCTTCTCGTAGACGTGGTCAATGGTTGGTTTGCGGTTGCCCCTGCGAGCAACGTCTTGAAACCGAGTCTGGTCTATGAGTCCGACCAAGGAGGGTACGCAGTTTGCATCCCTCTCTGTCTTGAACCATCGGACGATAGAGTTGAGCGGCGAAGGAGGAGCGGCTGCTTGGATAGCGGCCTCGTTGTTCATCACGTTACCTCCACCGGGGTACTCGGGGAACACGACATCGTTGGTCCATGTGCAACCGGCGAGGCGACTCTTTGTCTGAGCAGGGCTCCTTTTCTTTAGCTCTGAGCCAGTCCACTCTAGATCCGTCTCGGTTGCCTTGAGACCTAGCTCAGCTCTCTTGGCCAAGATATCAGTGTCTTGGTCCTCGTCGTCACCGACCGAATCATCACCACATGAGCCGCAGGGTTCGTCGCCAGTTGGGCTGCAAGCGTCAGCCGAGGAGGTTGAAGTGGTCCCGGCAATATCGCAGCCTGTATGCGTCTCAGTGCACTCTGTGGTGCATTCCTGAGTCATCTCGGCATCGACAGGTCCCGTATAAGTGGTACAGGCGACGAGACAGTCCTTCGCGGTGCTTTCTGAAGTACACGTGGTCGAGATTTCTGTCGAGGAATGATCATCGTCGTCATCGTCATCGTCGCCATCGTCTTCCTGGGTCTGGGGAGGTTTGCTGCAGCCAGGACCAAAGCAAGGGAACCAGAATCGAGGAACACCTGGGAACTTGAAGAGGGTTCCTGTGATCCTGGGCCATCCAAAGATGATAATACCCCAGCCAGGTCCGCCACAGTGGCGGCAACCAACCAGAACTGGGACGACGGTAGGCTCACTAGAACCTTCAGAAGTGGTGGTGATCCATGTATTCGTGGTCCACTCATCATTGGAGACCGAAGTGGTGTAAAAGCCGGGTGGAGGATCGGTCATGGTAGATGTAATGGAAACCTCGCCACCCTCAGTATGAGAAGGGGCTATGGTAAAACTTGAAGGATTGTCGACCTCGGTAAGCGTGAGTGGAGGTGCTTCTGTAGTGAGAGGGTTGATAGGGGATACCGTGGGTTCGGTGGTAGTCGTATCGGTGCTGGAGGTAATGACTCCGGGGTTACTGGGCTCTTCTAGTCCGGTGGAGAACGATTCAGAGGTTGATACTCCTGCGTCACTGGACTCCTCGGGCCCTACAGAGGTAGACTCGGATGTCGGGATCCCGGGGTTATTGGGCTCTTCCGATGTAGGGACCAACGCAGAGGTTGGTACTCCCGGCTCGCCAGACTCTTCTGAAGTAAGGGCTGACTCGGAGGTTGCGCTAGTTTCAGTCGCGCTGGTTGTCTCAGTGGGAGAATCCGTCAAGCCATCTGAAGCAGAGCCATCTGAAGTAGTCTCTTGACCAGGAATGGTATCGGTGTTTTCGGGAGCTCCATCTGTGGTGGGAGACCCTCCAGAAGTTGTCTCTTGGCCAGAAACAGTATCAGTGTTGCCTGGTTGTGATGCCGTTGCGCCATCTGAAGTGGTTTCCTGGCCAGGCGCAGTGTCGGTGCTGTCAGCTTGCGAAGACTGAGGGGCATCGCTTGAACCGGTGACAGCTTCTGTCGCACTTCCTGTTGTCTCTTGACCGGGGACAGTGCTGGTGTTATCCGGCTGGGAGGCAGTTCCTGTCACTCCGTCTGTAGGTTCCGTACTGGGAAGACCATTTGAAGTGGTCTCTTGGCCAGGAACAGTATTGGTACTGCCAGGCTGTGAAGCCTCGGACGAGTTGTCGCCAGTAGGGATCTCTGTAGACCCACCAGAAACACTTCCTTGACCAGAACCAGAAGAAGTCTCTTGACCGGACACAGTATCAGTGCCATGTGGCTGCGAAACAGTTCCCGTGGCATCTGAAGTGGAGTCTTGGCCGGTAACAGTGATAGAGTCACCCGACTGCGAGACACCCTCAGACCAAGAAGCCGACTCCGTAGGCAAGGTCTGGCCATGGGAGGTTGCTCCAGGCCCAGTGATATCCGGGCCTGTAGTAGATCCACCGTCCGAGTGGCCAGGCTCGCTGTCGGTTGAGATCAGCTCAGTGGAGGCTGAGAGAGTCTGGGAACCCGAGGCACCTTCTGAGCCGGACACTGCAGGTACCGACACAGAGCCAGTCTGTGTTCCAGAAAGCCATTGAGTGCCAGATGAGACAGCCGAGGATAGTTCAGATGCAGAAGGGTTATTGGGGAGGTTGGAGGTGTCAGAAGAATCCCCAGGAAGACGGGTAGTCTCAGAGAAGGATGCTGAAGCCGTCGAGAGTGATGTGACAGTGTTGGATAAAGTTGTGGTAAATGATTGAGAGCTGAACCCGTTGGCGTCACCAGAGCTTAGACCCGGTGAAGATGGGCGACAGCGGTGGCCCAGGGCGCTTGCGCCCCAAAGCAAGAGAAGAACGAATGGTTTCATGGTGTCATGAAGAGTAGAACGAGTGAAGATTGAAAGAGTGGATGAAGGAAAGAGTGCTGTGTGCTTGGCAAGATTGGAAACGAATTCTTACTGATGGAGGGCCCATCAGAGCATTTATATCAAGGTTGCATTTGTTTGACGAGTGCAATTATCTCACATCTCAAGGGACTTGTTGGTTGAACTCGAGTGATCCCTGGAGCTGAGCTGGTTCCTGCAGCAGTCCGGCAGGGTTGTAAATTACTCGTCTGGGTCAGTGCTACTCTGCAAGGCACTGCACTAACATTGACATTGCTGTTTCAACTTGGCAGTGATTTCACGATATCTAACATTTGTGGTATTTCTGTTGCTGGTGTAACCATAGCTATGTCTTCTCAACTCGGGGACAAATGCATTCTCGCAGTGGAAGAGCATCTCAGCAAAGAACTTTCCATGGGCAGTAGATTGAACCACTATCCTCTCACGCGACCTCGGCCCCCTTGGCCCTTGCACTGCAGCTGTCCGCAACACGAATAAGAAAGCACAGGCATCACGGGTGTGGCCGCTCGCTTATCGAAATGTTTCCTGAAGCAACTGGCGGATCATTAAGCAGGAGACCTGCATCTATGATCCTGGGAGTAATTTCCCACTTGGGAAGCGTCGAGAAGTTTTGGAAGCCCAGAACGTTTTTCTCCGCCTGCTTGGCAAGGGTCCCCTTGGTTTCTACGGCTCGGAAACATCCGATTCACCTATCACGAGATGAGTATGAGACATGATGTGGAGAGAAACAATCGGTTGTGGGCATCTAGAGTAGGATTGAAACATGGGATGCCTCTCCACTCTTGGAAGCTTGGATATATACTTGAAACATGCTGTCGTCGTATAGCGTCTAGATAATCTGAAGGACATTGAAGCCTCGTACGCGGAGAGGAATCGGCTTTGTGTGCATACACGAGAATGTAGCGGGCGTGAGTTCGAGCCGGAGGATACGAAGCGGAGGTTGAATTATCCTTAATCTCGTCTTGAAACCGTGGGCGCAAGTTTTCCCATCTGTACCCTTCTAACAGCACCCATGCTACCTACCTACTGAGGATCATACCACCATGCACTTGTTCCAAAATGCCGTTTTCCCATCGTAAGAAATAACGCATTACCAAATATCCATGATTTACCAGTAATACGGTGTTTTACGGTATTGGGTTTTGATGCCGTCATGTATTGATAACTGTGTCTTTTGCTATTGTGGCTGACAGTCTCGTCATTGGAAACAACAACAATGATTTACCAGTAAGGCTGATAAGAAGCTTGATATACAAATCCATCCATCCCAGTAAAGGTCCATCCACTTTTATTATCCCTCCCTCCACTCACAAACGGATACACCTGTTGAGGGGTGAAAAGTGGCCGTTTTGCTCGTGGTAATGATGATGAAGAACGGAGGTTGGTACAGTGTCAAGATGGCCTCAAATACTACCCCGCGCCACTGTGGGCCGCTCCTGCCCGCAACAGGGGAGAGCAGAGCGGGGCATATCCGGAGCTCACCTCCGCCAACACCTTCTTCTCCCTCATCACAGCCATTACATCACCAAAACTCAAAGCTCAAGACTCACCCACAAAACCACCCTCCTACATCTACTTTCCATGGCTTCAGCCCCCGAAGTCCCCTTGTGCACAATATGCGGCGTGCGACTTGGGGACCGCGTCCTCGAGACGGAACAGAGCAGCACTCCTCCAGGCTGGTTCCCCAAGATCTCGGCCCAGGGCTCGGTGCTGCTCTCGGGACCTCATTGGCCCTATTACGACAAGGGCCCAAAGTCGATCAACATCCCGGACAACACTGTTGTTCGTCATGTCGCTGAACTGAGCTATCCTACACCAAAGATGCAGATTCTCTCTCGTCGCGAGTCTTTGTTTCTGCAGAACGAGATTGACATTGATGAAGCAGACCGATCCTATCCCTTTGCCAGTCAGATATGGTACTTTGGCATACACTCCGCCTGCGAAGAAATTTCAGGTCGGGTCATGAAAACCTCGCCTAGGTGTCGTGTTCAATCTATTGGCGATCTGTGGATGACGCTTGAACGCCGTTGCACGAGGACTACCTATGACACAGATCTCATTCTCAGTTTCCTGCCAAACATCCCCGAGAGCGGTGGTCCTGGGGAAGACCTCAAGCTTGGCCTTGGTCGCTACTTTATACCTCCCGAGTTCATTGATCAGCACGAGGAAACCTACCCTGTCGCCGAGCAAGAATGGGTGAGTGCTCAGCCCCTAGACTCTGGAACTTGACTGACTGTTCAGTGGGAGGCTGATCCGATATCGATTCCTAGTCTGACGGTTGATTTAATGGCCAATTTGCAGCCGGCTCGACCAAGCAGTATCTGTCACCAGTTCACGAGTCGTTTTGCGGCGTTACCTCAAGAAGTCAAGGACAATGTCAGACCGTTTCTTCTCACTGAACCAATGACTCTTGATTGCAATTACCTTGTACCTCAATCATTCTGGAAGCAGCTATTTCTCAAAATTCCCTTTCTATGGGATCTCGACTTGGAAATTATTGATCAAAAGTCGTCTTCCCTCGAGGCAGGAATCGGCTGGGACTGGGAGAAGCTCACACGGCAAGTCCTGGCCCCCGTGCAAGTCGCGTACTTGGAGGAAGGAAAGGACACCCATACAGCTTGGGATTATCAACAGGTTGGATTGATGGTTCCTGCTGGATTCAAGAACCGGAGGAGGATCTGGCAGATCTTGGAGGAGATGTATCCAGATGACGTGCAAGTCTATCATTTTCGGGATCATCAGCCTGATACGTCTTCGGATGCTTTCTCGGATACAGGGTGATTACTTGCTTGGCGTTCAAGAGTTGAAAATACAAATCATGGGGTTAATCTGAGCAACTGCCGTGTTGCAGGAAGCAGCACTCGCGATGGGCACTGCACATGAAGAAACTACAGCAGGCGAGATCAAGTCAGGAGCGATGAATCGTCAATTGTACATCTGGCTCCTTCAAAATCTTCTCTTCGTGAAACATCAGCCTTCCAACTTGTTCTATGCCAGTAGTTCAACATCAACTCTCTACACCATGAGTCTTTCTCGCATTGCTATCACGGTGCGATGTCTCCCCCTAATCCTCGCCGTCTCCTAACAGGAATCATAGATGTTCTCCAACCACCGCGATCTCTCCCTCTTAGGGGCTGATACACAGAAATACATCAGCGACTTGGCCAGTGTCTACGTGGAACTCGAAAAGAAGGCAGGCCACCTGATAGAAGAACAACGTGCCGCGTTACAATCCGAGTTCATCAACAAGATTTACCACGGCTGGCACAACATAAGGAACGTCGCTTTGCCAATTTTTCGCCACAACGACCCTGCCGTGACGGGCGTTTTCGTCGGCGTTTTCGCTAAAGACCACCCAAACGAGCGCGTGCGCGGCAGAAAGGCCCGCCTGGGCGTCCTCGACTTTGACCCCCAGCGGTTCAAGATCGTCTGGGCGTGGATTGACGAGGACGGATGGCCCCAGATGACCCCGAGCGTGGACTTCTACTCTGGTCTCAACCTCAAGGAGGCCCGCCAAGTCGCCGCAAAGGCCTATGACAAGGCCCAGGAGATGGCCGCCAGGATTCACAACAATGCCGTGCTCGTTGCCATGGCGAGGAGGCGGATTCT
Source organism: Fusarium illudens (assembly GCA_013623515.1). Taxonomy (NCBI): domain Eukaryota; kingdom Fungi; phylum Ascomycota; class Sordariomycetes; order Hypocreales; family Nectriaceae; genus Fusarium; species Fusarium illudens. The sequence continues at coordinate 7,945 of JABFEX010000351.1, forward strand.
CATGGCGGTCCGGAAGATACCTGTGGTGCGCGATGGTTTGCCGCTTGTGACGCCGATTTCTGTGATGGAGGTACTCCAGTGGGGCCAAGACTTTACAACGCATGCGATTTCCACCATGAACCACACTCGCACCCGTGTGTAGTTTGTGTGATTTCTGTATCTGGCTCAAGGCGAGATTGATCATGAGAGGTGTTGGATCTTGGTACTTTGGGTCTATGCATGGGGTAAAGACAGCGCACTTTTAACAGCTTTCATTTCTCATGTCGACTAGTTAGCAGCTCCTTCAAGATACAAACAGCAACGGTTTAGCGATTAGTCTTGTCGCCTATGTCCCTTGTCCATCTGGTGACTTCCAGAGGGCAGCCGGAATTGCACAGGTTGACGATGGCATCGAAGCAATCAAATGATCAAAACATGGCTGGGAAAAGAAATCGGTCAAAGTCAGAATAGTCGAGACTCGACAAGTCCCCAGCCAAGTTGTTCAACCACCTCATGTCGTCCATCTGCTGCGACGGCAACTCTGCCTGCACCTCCTGGAGCGGAGCCACGGGGAAGAGCTTGAGTATGTCGTTGAGGTCCGAGGCGCACTTTTCCTTGCGTCGCTGATGCATCAGTATGAGTAGCGAGGCTGTGTTCAGGGCTTCTCTTGTTGCGTCCGTGTTGTAGACTGTGGCCACGTTGCTTAGGCACTGCATTGCGTCTTTGAGCTGGGATATTGAGGAGACTGTATCGATGGCTAGGAGGACGCATACAACTTGGAATGGGACGTTGGCCATGTGGTGCCAGGGGGAGCGGGCATCTAGGATGGTTTGGGCGGCTTGGATGCCTTTGGCTGTGAGGGAGAGGATCTGATCGAGCATGGTGCCTGTGAAGGATGTGTTCATGGATTGTAGTCGGCGACAGAGACATAGCGTGAGGTTACACTGGGCGAGGATTGAGGGGGGAACTGAGTGAACTCGACTCAGCACAGCTGTTAGAGAAGATTCCAGGTCAGATGTAGCGGGAGCCTTTTGAGGGTCAAGGTCCGCTGAGAAAGGCAGGAGCTCCATCAGCTCGACTGTATAGTCTCCCTGCCGCACTGAGGGCATCTCCATTATCGCGCTGCAGAGCGCCACCCTCGACCGGCCCATGTCGAACGAGATCCAGATGTTGAGGTGTTGCGCGACAGCCAGCAACCTCCTCCGAAGTTCTGCGTCCACCTCTGTTCCGGAGGATGGGAGGACGGATTCGTCTGATGGATCCCAGTGTAGACCTGCTGCTTCGACCAGGTGCATGAGGGTGCAGCTGGCCATCCAGGCTGTGTGGGGGGTTCCCACCGCGCGGAGATACACGACTCGGAGGATCCAAGCCGTGACGTCCATGGCGGATGGGATGTCGGACATTGTCTGCTCGAGGAGGAATCTTGCCGATTCTACCAGGTCGAGCTCGACGGGCATCGGGTCTACTTGAGAGTGTAGACAGCCGAGAGCTGCCATGCCGCATAGGACAGCGTCGTAGGATCGCTCTTCGCCGACGGTCCATCTGGACTCGATATGCCGCTGGATATCCTGGCGATCAATGAAGCCGTATATGGCGTCCACCTTTTCATAGTAGACGGCAGCCAAGCTCTGCATATCCGTCTGTGATAGCATGTCCGTGATTGGCCGACAAACAGGAGTAGCCGCCCCCGTCTTGCGCGCTCCGAGAAACGCATTCCACGCAAACGTGTGCATCCTCGGCGCGTTCTTGGGATCCAACCTCAGAGCCAACCTCCTCAGGAACGCGGCCCCCGAGTTGGCCTCTAGTGACCGCAGGTGATTAGGCGACGACGAAGACGCAGCGTGCGGGCTCCGTAGGTTTTGAACATCCTGAGCAGGCGAGGACTGCACCGCGTCGTCGAGGGCTCTCCTCTTCTTGGGTCCCTTGTAGATGCATTCATACTCGAAGCGCACGCATGCCGCGCACGGCTGGGAGCCGTCGCACTTGCGCTTGAGCTCACGACATGTCTCGCAGGCGAGTTTGGAGCGCTTGCGACCTTGTAGCGGAGGCATGGTTTTGTTGGTTGGAAGGAGTTGAGGTGACGTTTTGTGGGTGGCTGGGGGTTGCTGACCAAGGCGGGTATGGAGGGAATAACGGGTATCACGGGAATAGAGGCGTGATCGGCAGAAACGGAAGAGAGGCTAAGAACTGACGTAGGTAGGCAGGACGAGGTTGATTTATAAGTAGAGGGGGAAACCAATCTAGTTTTTGTTTATCCTTCAGTTCAATTGCCATCAGAAATATTGATTTAATATTATTCACCATGAAACGTCAAGAAAAGGAACCTCCATCTGGCGATGACCTCTCAGCCGACCTCGAACAATCACCCCAAGACCCAAACCAAAACCCCGATCCCAATCCCCCTCCCGACGGCGGCTTCAAAGCCTGGCTCCACGTGGGGCTTCTACATATCGTCTTCTTCAACACGTGGGGTGTCGCAAACGGCTACGGCATCTTTCAGCAGTACTACTCCCAGACTCTTGGCCAGTCCGCCTCGTCCATCTCGTGGATAGGCGGTCTTCAGATCTTTCTGCTCTTCTCTGTTGGTGTTATTACGGGCCGTTTGACAGATGCTGGGTACTTTCGTGTCATCTTTGCTTGTGGTGTGTTTCTGCAGGTGCTGGGTCTGTTTATGACTTCGCTCTGTACTACGTACTGGCAGATCTTCCTTGCTCAGTCTGTCTGTCTGGGTCTAGGAAACGGATGCACGTTTTGTCCGGCTCTGGCTGTTCTATCTCAGTATTTCAAAAAGTACCGAGCCTTTGCTGTCGGTGTCGCTGCGGCTGGCGCTGCAGTTGGCGGCCTCGTCTACCCCGTCCTGATCAACTGGTTGATATTCTACGACAACGTCGGGTTCCCCTGGACTTTACGAATTATGGGCTTCGTCATGCTCGCGACATACATTCCCTGTCTCATCTGGTTCGAACCTCGCCTTGCGCCACGGAAGAGCGGACCTTGGATCGACACGTCGGCCTTTACCGAGCTGCCCTTTATCTTCTTCTCCATGAGCATGTTTTTCAACTTTTGGGGTCTCTACTTTGCATTCTTCTACCTTGGGACGTATGCTCGCGATCAGGTCGGCATCTCGGAGCCTATTTACTTGCTCATGATTCTCAACGGCGTTGGCATCTTTGGACGCATCATGCCTACTATTGTCGCCGACAAGTGGACTGGCATGCTCAACACGCTTATCCCGTTGAGCTTTATTGCGAGTTTACTAGTCTACTGCTGGGCTGGAGTCAAATCCACCGGTGGGCTATACGCATTTGCAGTCATCTACGGCTGGATCGCCGCAGCTCTACAGGCCCTCTTTCCAGCTGTGGCCACCACCATGACGCCGCATCCGAGCAGGACCGGAACGCGCGTGGGGATGATTTTGGGGATTGTGAGTTTTGCGAATCTCACTGGTCCAGCTATCTGCGGCGCAATTATCAATAAGTCGAATGGGAGGTACCTTGAGGCTGAGATGTTTGCTGGTTCCTCGATTCTTCTTGGTGCTTTTATGGCGTTGGCGGCGAGGATTGCAAAGACGGGGTTTGTGCTGAAAGTAAAAGTTTAAAAGTTGATTGATATAAATGTAAATAGACTGAGGCCATTTGGCTGGCTGGAGATGTATGAATTTCAAGAAGCATGATATCCTAGAATAATCCTTTATCCCTCATATGGCACCTGGTGAATTCTCGACAGAACTTAGATAAGAATAAAAGAAATCCGATTAATTCAAGTATGACTTGAAGAGTTTAGAACTATCAGCGTGTTTGACTTTGTACCTATGTGTCAATGCTCCATATTCTGGGTAGGAGGAGGCCTCATCTTGAAGCCATACAGTGACATATCTGGAGGCAGCTCTACCATCCCAATCACACGGAGACTTGGACCAGCACAGAGTCATATTGGATCTTTGGTCAATGGGCGCATGCAATTGCTATTTTAATCGCTTGTTGACGTCAGCACAAGCGCAACGTGCTTCTTAACTAGGACCTCGTATCCACCCTCCCTCGTAATAGGCGAGCAAGGCAGCAGAATATTCAACTGAGATTCCTTGCCCAATCTCAATGGGTGTAGCTATTTGTAGAATAATCCGGTCCCTCTCTTGATGATGCTGTAGGTGGGTATAAGTAATACCTGCAGGAACTGGACCTTTGAAACCCAAACATGCCGTATTGACGCCTTGGGTGAGTGACTAGAGGCTCTACTAAACTCAACGCCAGACCAAAAGATTCATAATTTCACCTCGACACCTCAACATGGGTTGGTCCAAAAGTGAGATTGCGTGCATGGTGCTCGCAGGTCCCATCCTAGTCCCCGTATGCCTTGTCACCTGGGCTTTCTTCACCTCCAAGTCTCTTGCAGAGGCTATTTCGACATACCTCTTCTACTCAGCCTGGGGAGATTTCACTCACTTTGTCACCACAAGTTGGATTCGATTCGGCCCTCAGAAGCAAATAAGAAACGACATATTTCGAAATCAAAACGCTGGGGTATTTGCACCTTTATTCCCGGGCGAGACGAGACTCTTGAAGCTGTACCCTCGTCAACCTTGGCCTGGCTCGGGCATCCACTGCGAGGTGGTCCTGACACCAAGAAGAGAACTCCAGTACGAAGTCGTTTCGTACGACAGCCGAGACAAAGACCTATGTCACACTATCAAGGTTGACGGCCATCATGTCATGGTCACGAAACACCTCTACTTGGCCTTGAAGCACCTCAGAACGAACGACATACGCAACCTATGGATTGAGGACTTGTCCACCGATGGGTCTGACGACGAGAGACGAAGCGATCGACATCATATCCAAGCCATCCTTAGAAATGCCTTTCAGGTTGTTATCTGGCTTGGTGCCGCACCCAAGAAGCTCAAACGCCTTATCCCCCTGTTCGACGAGTCGCCCAGCGTCGCTTTCGAAGATGAATCGGGATCTACAGCGCACATCTTCTCAGAGTTACTCGTGCGTCCTTGGTGGAATCGCACATGGTCTGTTCAAGAACTCGCCCTGCCACCAAAAGTCATCGTCCAGAGCGGCCGACATCGCATTCCCTGGACCAACTTTGCCCAAACGATTGAGCTCTCATACATCGATTCAAATCACTCAACGGAGGCCACCCGTGCGAGAACGATGGCCTTGACACGCTCCAAGTACCAGTCAGGAATCGCTTACGAATATGGACTTTTGAGCTTGGCGTGGGAATTTCGCAACAGCCAGGTGGACGACAATCGAGACAAGCTCTATGCCTTGCTGGGTCTTCTACCAGAGGAAGATCAAATTATCAAAGTCGACTATTCCAAGAATGTTGATCAAGTGTACATGGACTTTGTTCAGGCTTGGATTAATCATTACGGAAGTCTCTTAATCTTGAACCTGACCCAGCGACAACATAGAGGACAGCACTCCTCTTGGTATCCGATATGGTCTGAACCTTTTGGAGACTATCCCCAGTTCTTTTGCGGTTCGACTTTCAGCCTACACTCCCATCATTTCTGGGAGGGCAAATTCTCTGCCGATGGAGGTCGTCGGGCTCCAAACTGCATTCATCCCGGAGATGGACGTTTGCTGAGACTGCAAGTCTTTACTCATGATATCGTCGCTGCTGTGGCACCCTCCGCGTATGAGCCTCATCCTGGCAAAACCAATGCGGAGTGGGAGGAATGCAAAAAGGCATGGTGGGAGTTTACTCAAACTTGGTCACCAGATGACCGCGAAGGAATCAGTCAAGAGTTTTGGCATGCTATAACGGCCGGTCTTGTCGATTCAGATGCTGGCACTATCAACTATGAGTCGGTTCAGCGGGCAACTTGCGAACAACGACGACTCTTTATCACGCAGAATGGTGAAGTTGGTGTTGGGCCCAGCGCAGTGGCTCCAGGAGACAAAGTCTGCGTCGTCTTTGGATCGCCAGTGCCTTTTATACTGTCCGAGTGCAAGACTTGTGATAGGGCCGATGGGGAGAAGGTTATAGTCGGCAACCAAGGTCCAGCTCTAACGTGGCGATATGTGGGCGATGCGTATGTGCACGGCATAATGCAGTACTCGGGAGATGTTAACGATGATGTCAAGACGGAAAGGTTATTTGTTGAGGATTTCTTGCTCTGTGGATAACGAGCATGCTTGAAGGGGCAGGTACTTCATATATCAATTTAGTTACTTAACACGCATAATAAGGGGGGCTGAGGAACAACGGAACAACTTTACTCTAATCTATTTTACTTTTATCTTAGGTAGTTTATATAAGATGCCACTTCATTGAGGGGAACTATGAGAGACAGTCAAGGATCGGAACTGTTTCCGCAGATCTTGGTGCACATGATTATCAAGAATCTTTGGCATCTATCATATATAGGTACCTATGCAGTATTCATCTGGGCTAGTGCCATCTGATGGGCCCGTCAACCAGTTACCAAGGCGGAAAGGCTACGTTATCAACCCACAACGTATCCCGGTTAGAAGAAAGCTTTCCTACTTGGTCACATGCAGCCTTGACTGCAGCAACTGATCCAGCACTTTCCCAATAGCCAGAACCTTCTCCTCATCCAAGTTCCGTCCCACCAGCTGAACTCCAATAGGCAGTTCCTTCTCAGCCATATCACGCTTATTCTCCTCCCAGATCTTGACATTCCACTCGTCCACATCGTTCCTCGGCGCATGATCCCAAGCCACTTCACAGTCTTCAGCTTTGACCTTGCCGGCGGGTATCGCCAGGGCAGTGTAGTCGACAAAGTTCCACACCTTGGTGTATCCTACCCACCTCGTCGCCTGGTGAGGAACTGCAGGGTGCGGCATGACTGGCATAAGCAGCACGTCGACTGGCTTTCCGGTGAGGGGGGAGAGGATGCTGTTCCACTTTTCGAGGTATGCCTGCTGTAGGTTTCGCTTGCGCTTGTTGAGCTGCCAGTATTCGAAGACTGAGATGGGTTTGCTGCGGTTGATCAGCTTGTTGACATGTGGGATGAAGGGTTCTCCGCCTGCTTCCACCTCCCTGCGGATGTCCTCTCCTCCATCGACGGTGTAGAAGAGGTCCATGACTTCGATACACTCTGCGTGAAGTTTGGCGTTCCACTCTATAATCTCGTGACCGTCTGCAGCCAGGGTAGCTACAGTCTCTTCAAGGACCCTCGAGATAGGCGGATGAGGCATTACAACGCCATCGTCGTACAATACACCGATGGTTAACTTTCGTGACAGCGTGCCTTCGTAGACATCTTGTCGCCATGGAATTGGTGCGCAGCGGCTATCTCTAGTCCAAGGCTCTTGAAGTATCACTTCTCTCATCAAATGATGGATAGATGAAAGTGAACGAGCAAGAGGGCCAATGGACGAGGGCACATGTTCCTGGCCCTCAGTTGAGACTGGCACCCCGGTGTAAGGAAGACGAGAGCTCTGTTTTTGTCAGTCACGCATTTTCGGGAATGGTTCACTTACGCTTGGCTTGAATCCATAGAGTCCCATCATATGAGCAGGAATGCGGATGCTACCACCAATGTCTGTACCAAGCCCTATCATGCTTCCACGCAGGTAAAGCAAGGCAGACTCACCACCGGTAGAGCCCCCGGGTGTGTATCCAGGGATCATAGGGTTAGTCGTCAAGCCCCAGAGCGGGTTCTCCGTCTCGCACCACTACGGGACGTCAATAGCGTTTCCAGATACTGTGGAATTTCCCAACTAACCATGATGCTTTGTGGGAGGTTGGTCTTGGCGATTATGACCGCACCAAGCTGCTTCAGCATGCTGACCAGTGTCGCATCCTCAGAGGCGGATTTAAAGGCTCGGCTGGTGTAGCCCAGTGTCGTATCATGACCTTTGACGTTGAACTGATCCTTGAGAGTAACAGGGACGCCATGCAAAGGTCCTACCGTCTTGCCCTCTTTAGCATGGAATTCATCAAGGCTCTTTGCCTGTTCTAAGGCTTCTTGGAACAAGACTTCGGTGAGACTAGATGATGTCAGTACTCTCCCAACTGGCTTTTTACTATAACATGGCTTGCCAATTTGTCTACCATCATGTCAGCCAGATATACTCTCTCTTGCAGGTCGTCTCACCATCTTGTGTGCTTCAATCGCTCTGATATTCGTCAGCGCCAATCCCTGGTCTTGAAGCCTGGGGGCCATACCGTGCGATATAGGCGCTTGTCACAGCCTCGCTCGTAACTTCGCCACTAGCAATCTTACTAGCCAGGACCACTGCATCGCCGATATCAGTGATGGAGTGAAATACATTCTGCCCATTCACGGCTTCAGGGTTGGGTCCCTTTAAAGACGCCTGCGTTTCCACCGGAGCAAAGCAGCAGATGGCCTCGGATTGCTGACTTCGCTTCTCAGCAACAATCGTTTTCCAGTCCCGTTTCGACATGTTGAACTGGTAAGACGGCGGTTTCTAGAAGGTGGAAAGTAATTGTGGGAAACTTGGAAGTCAGCGAAGGATCGGTGAAGGTGTTGAGGACTCGACCGGCACAAGTACATGCCACTCCGAGGGTTTTGCTTTCTATCGGCGTATCGAGGCCGAATTAACCCCGCTCAGTCGTGTTTCTTATCAGGATTCGGTCATTTGTCTCTCCTACATCGGCTTGTTCGGCCGACAAAGATGGGGGAGTCTAATGAAGAGTGGGGGACAGCGGTTGGAATCGGTCTTTAGAGATGGCACTATCAGATATATAAGTCTTTTCTTATTCCTCGAGGTTTGGGACATGAGCACATAGATAATGTAAACCATCAAATTTAAATGCCTAGAAAGGTTCAACATCTAGCCAGAACTGGAGGTATAGACCAGGTTGGGGTTGATATGCCCCCGAATGTCCCTATGGCTACAGCATTCTCCATTTACTAAGTTCTATGACACTTGAAGTTCAGTTCAGTTAGATTGCTCCGTAAGTGAGTAGAAGTTGCAATATCTGGGCACAACTGAGTCCATCTCCAAGGATACTCGTCAGTGTAGCCAGTAATGACTAAGAGTATTTGGGGAGCAGCATGCTCGCGATTGCACGCTCAGCATCTAAAAAATACATGTTTCTATTGTCTAGCTGCCTTTGAAAGATCGTAGTTCTGAATATTAGTGACCAAAGGGGTGGCTTGGCTCATTCAATGATGGGGCTGCGAGACCAATCAAGAGTGGGGGTTAATGTTGCTTCATCTTGGGGTAGGTAGCCAAGAAACAGTTCGATCCCTTGATAGAAGAGGCTGCTGAATCCCATATCCCGAAACAGAAGAGCGTTCAAACCTATATGCCCGAGACATGGTCATGATGCCCACCATCTGCACATCTACGAGAGCTCATTGCAACCCCTACGCAGGGGATCAAGAATACTCAGACATAGGCATCGCAGCCTTCATGAAGCAACCTCGGAGACCTCCCAAGCACATACGACCATACCCACTGGAAAATACGGGATCCCGTCCGCTCTCCCAGAGTCAAGCCAGTGAGGGGCGGATTAGTAGTTGAGTCGGTGACGATCAGCGAATCCCCGCTGTTGTATGTTTTTTGCTGTTCTTTTTGCTCATATCTATCTCTGTTTAGAATCTTTAGTTGGATTCACCTTTGGTCGAGGGAGTTGGGCACTGACTTGTTGGTGGTAGAGCGACCCTGAATCTTGGACCTAGGAGGTCGACATGTGGTGACTCGGCAATCTGGATTCCGCTTACGAGTTTACGTGGGCGAATTAATTATTAGTTACAGAGAAAATGCATACTTCCGTGATCCTAATCCGTCGTGCATAATCACAACTTGACTCAGGTGCAGGGGCGCCCAGTCATGGACTCATTGGACTCACGCTTCAACCATGGCAGTCTCAGTACGGAGTAAGCTTCGGAGGAATGTTGTAAACGCAAACAGCCAGAACTCTGTAATTCATGGGCTGTCCATGATGTCATTGGCTCTCTTTGCCGCGTGGCTTGCTCAGCTGGGCTCCGTCTTACACCGCGACGAAGCCGATTATCCGGCAATGTCACCTCACCGGCTTCACTATTATTGACGTCTTTTGCCCACTTCACTGTTAAAATCCAAGCTTACTCTAATTCGAGACAGCTCTACACCTATAACCTCCATCTCGGAAACACCCACACAGCCATGGCTCCCCTTAGAGTCCTCATCTGTGGAGGTGGCTGCGCCGGACCAGCTCTGGCCTTCTGGCTAGCCCGCGACGGCCATCACGTCACCATCGTCGAGAGATTTCCCGCACTCAGAGCAACAGGTGCACAGATCGACCTTCGGGAACAAGGTATCAAGGTCGTCAAGCGCATGGGCCTCCTTGATGCCGTCCGGTCAAATTTGGTGGATGAAGCCGGCGTGTCCTTTGTCGACTCTGACGGCAAAGTTATTGGGACAATCATGGCTAACACGTCGGGGAAAGGAGCTCAGTCTCTGACGTCCGAGTATGAGATTATGCGAGGGGATCTTGTTCGGTTGCTGTACGACGAAACAAAGGATAGCGTCAACTACGTATTTAACAAGACCGTCGAAAGCTTCGAGCAAGAGGAGGAACAAGTCTTTGCTCATTTCTCTGATGGAACATCCGACACTTTTGATCTCTTGGTTGGAGCAGACGGCCAAGGATCAAGGATCAGAAAAGCAATACAGCCGTCTGAGGCCTCGGATCCTTACCGTCACCTTGGACTACACATGGCCTACTACTTCATCCCGCGCGAGGATGCAGATAACAACATCCGCAGGACGTATCTTGCTGCTGGAGGCCGAATGATTATGCGCAGGAGCCACAACCCCACAGAGACCCAGGTCTATCTCGTTCTCAAGGACAATGTCCCTGAAACAGCAAGCATGCACAGGGGATCGGTTGAACAACAAAAGGAGTTTTGGACTCAACGATTTCGCGGCGGCGGCTGGCAGTCGGACCGTTTCATCGAGGGCATGCAGACGACAGACAACTTTTACAGCCAAGAAGTCGTTCAAGTCTGCATCGACACATGGCACAAAGGCCGCGTGGTACTCCTAGGAGACGCGGCACATTGCCCATCTCCCTTCAGCGGCATGGGAACGACGGGAAGCTTTGTCGGCGCATACGTGCTAGCCGGGGAGTTGAGCCGGAACCCCGACGATCTTTCTCTGGCCTTGGCGAACTATGATAAGACGCTGCGCCCATTCGTCAATGAGATTCAGAACGTGAACGCAACTGCGATTCGGATGATGATTCCTGGCTCGCACTGGGGCGTCGCTGTTATTCACTGGATTGCTTGGTTGGTCTGTCTTCTTCGGATCCCTGCCTTGTTCTCGAGGTTCTCGAGCGAGGAGAAGGGCGGTTGGCCATTGCCAGACTATCCAGAGCTCAAGTACAACCAATAGGCTTTGTCAGTTCTCAGCAGGGCTTGAGAGGTCAGGTTACATCAGACGGCGATTGGTGAAAGACACTCCACTGGATGCAGGACAACTTAAGCGAGGAACTCTGGATGTTTGTTTAGGAACGGCGTTGTGGTGCTTTCTTTTGTTAGGAACTAGTTGTCCAAATACTACAACTCAACTCAACCAAACAGTTACTCCGGGACCACGACATCCTTGCTGGTGTCAAGCTCCTCCAATCTTCTAAGGTCCATGGGCTTCTCCAACAAGGGAATGACGTAAGGGTCAAAAGTCTGCCAGTAGGGGTTCTCGAGGTGATACTTTTGGCTCTGTATTTTCTCCCAAGTCAGCAAAATTGAAATATCTTTGTCAACGGCGAGAAATTAACGTACGCTCTCTTGCTCGTACCGCTCGACGATGGTGAAAGCACGGGGGTCCTTGATGTCCTGCATCACGAACCAGGAAATGGTCTCCTGGTCTTGGGAGTAGACTCGGCTGGCCTCGATGAGCTTGGCTGAGAGCTTGGCAATGCACTCCTGGTCATCCTTGGCGTAGAGGTGAACGACGATTGTGTAGACCATGATGGATAGACTGGGGGGGTTGTTTCTACAGGATCGTGTAAGCTCTCCTTTGTTAATAGTTTCTGAAAGGGTATCTCATACGTTGTTGATATAGGGCGAATATCACTTGTTGAACTGTTGTTGAGAATGGATACTTGAGAGGAGGGGTTCGCATCTGTCTTGGTGGTTTTATTTGTCCATCCCAAGTCATGTGATCACCCCACCTATCGTCCGATGCCAACAAAGGTCGCAGGGTTGATCTGTCCGTTTCACCGCAACATCTGCGCATACTCTTGATGAGATCCATACAACCGAAACAAGAGCACGGACTCTTTGAAGCAAAGGCCTCGGTTATCAAAGAGTTGTGAGGTCCAAGGGCTTCTGCCTGGTTAAGCAGGCCCAGTTGCAACAGGTCTGACATCATCGGGAGTGCCCATATTCATCGTCAGGAGATGAAGATGCGGTAGACAAACTACCAACTGCTAAGCAAATATAGCAGAGTAGGAGATCAAAGGTAGAACTGGTAATTCCAGGGAGTACGGTATTGCCACTAGTGTATCAAGCTTCTATTGTTATTATTGAGCCAATTACTTCTGTCAAGACAGATGGAACGTTGAGTACAGTGGCAAAGAACCCAGTTGTCGAGCTTCTATACGCCTGAGGGCCTTGGCTATCAATGTGCTAGATGTTGATCCTCTTTTAGTATTATTTGGCATTAGGTTTTTGATGATACTTGCGGCCTCTTCTGGGGAGGTGGTATCTGGGTAGCATGATAGGACAGGGGCGGTCACTCATCAGCCATGACTGCCTCGCCGCTTAAACGTGGTGGTCGAGATCAATACCGCTGATGACAGGTCTAAGAGGAAGAAACAATTGGAATCGTTGGCATCACCGGCTCGCCAGTGACTGTTGTTTAAACTCCCTTTGACGACTACCAAGACTTTGTCAGACAGGGCAATACCCGTGGAAATGGCAGTCACTACAACCACTGGTCTCATTAAACCGCGACAGCAGCTTGTATAGCTCAATTGGTCAGAGCTTCGGACTTTTCATCTCCTTGCCTAGACACTGCCTAGATTCTCAGCTTCTAGGTTAACTGGATGTCTAGTGCCGGGCCAGCATCTGTTCGTGATTCGTGGGTTAACAATACCAGCATGTCCTGCGATTTCGGTCTTCACCATCGACTGCGCTGATGGCATCATTGCCTGCAGCAACGAAATCTCTTGTCTGTATTGGCTATCTACCCCGAGAACTAGGCGTGCGTGGGGAATAGGCGGGGATAGAGGATGGCGTGCTAGAGATAGCATCACGGTGTAACCTGCGTCTTCGGCTCCGGGTTTGTAATACACCGACCGTTTTCATGGTTGCTTGGTTGTTCAAATTCTCCATGTTCCCCTTCTTCTAGAGTCTTTTAATATACCGACTCATGAAGAGGGACAGAGTCAACTTCTATCAAGCACTCTCACCATGGCCACCAAGACCAGCACCGGCGAGAAAGCCGCGTCTACACCTCCCAAGCTCAACATTGCCATCGCCGGAGGAGGAATCGCTGGTCTCATCACCGCAATTGCCCTCCTCAAGCATCCTCAAGTCAACGTCCAGATCTACGAGCGCGCCCCCGAGTTCAAGGAGATTGGCGCCAGCATCGCTCTGGGCCCCAACGGCTTGAGGACTTTAGAGAGGCTTGGGGTCGAGAATGCCCTCGCCGAGGACGTCTCTCAGCGACAGAGGTCGGACTTTCCAATGATCTATCGGCACTGGAAGACTGGAGAGGTCGTTGACTGCGACGTGCACAAGACGGTCACCTCCAAGAAGCACTTTACCGCGCGTTTCCACCGAGCTCATCTCCATCAAGCTCTGCTCGAGAATGTCCCACGAGATATTGTTCACTTGAACAAGACAATCGTCAATGTCGAAGCGGACCCCGATACTGGTGCCACGCTCTACTTTGAAGATGGGTCAACGACCAAGGCAGACATTGTCATTGGAGCCGATGGCATTCGTTCAGTATGTGAAGCCTTTGGATACTCATCTTGTTTACTGACAGGGATAGGCTGTGCGCAAAACGTTTGTTCCAAATCACGAGCTGCACTGGAGCGGTTGGGTTGCGCTTCGGGCAAGCTTTGAAGCCTCTCGTCTAGGAGACCTCGATTTCCCTCAGGACGCAGCGCATTGGGTGAGTGTCAGAATCCGCTCAGTTATGAGTTTCAACTTACGATCTTGCCGAGTTGGTTGAGGTACAAACTAACCTTTGAATTAGATTGGCCATGGCAACACCTTCTTTCACTCGCACCTGGGTAAGATGACACCTCAAACGCCCCGTACCTTGACTCATGTTCATGTTTCCAGGCAAGGGCCTCTTTACAACCGTCGGAGGGTTCCACGCGGATCCCTCAGACCCTAACGCCCCAGGAAAAGACGCAAAGTGGGATGAACTCGGAAGTCTTGAGCAGTTCAAGGAGATATACAAGGTGAGCGAAGGACTGATCCTGTACTGTAATCTTTACTAACTGTACTTTAGAACTGGAACCCAACTGTCCGCGCCTTCATTGATGCAGCCCCATATGTCCGACTATTCCCAAACTATGCAGGCGCAGCTCTTGATACATGGTCGTTTGCCAACCGAGTAACGCTCGTCGGCGACGCCGCGCATACTCACGGAGGCGCCTTCGCCGCAGGAGGCTCCCTCGCCATCGACGACGCCTACGCCCTCTCCCGCGCTCTCAACCACGTCTGGCCAGCTTCTTCAGTTCAGACAGCAAAGCCCACCAAGGCAGATATTGCCCAGATCTTCAAGATATACGAGGCCACACGTCAGCCACACGTCAACAGGCTTCTAGGCGTTGTACACAAGAACTTGGCTGGACAAAAGGCCAATATTGAGAGGGCCAAGACGGAGACGGACGAGCAGCTTCGACAGCGGGTGTCTCAGAGGATGGATCCTTCGTGGATCAGTGAGCATGATGTTGAAAAGGCGTTTGAGGGGGTGGTTGAGAAGGGAGAAGAACTACGAGCAAAACTGTGATTGAAGAGATTAGAAGGCATAGAAAGCAAGTATATTGTATCTGTATCACCTGCTCGTGATTGAGGCCATCGTCCATGAAAAGGGACTAGAAACGGTCGAAAGAAGACTTGAAAGATACTGATATAATAGTGTAATTCCTCAATCCCCTGATGACCCCTTTGCTCCATAATCTGTATTGTACTTTTAACCCCTCTGTTCAGTCTTTATCGTACTATTTCTTCAGCTTGGAACACGGCATTTCACGGCCCACCAGATAAACCCCCAACAACCCAATGACTCACCCTGACTGGCTTAATATTAAGTCCAACGGTCAGTGGCTTATAAGGATTCATGTCCAGATACCCTTCTCTGGCCCCCCATATGTTATCCTCTCATCATTCTTTCATGACAACTATGATGGAGCAAGAACAAGCGCCGCCGTGTCCCGAGCTACAACTTGCCAACCTGGCCAATCTTCCCACAGACATTCTCGTCCAGATCCTAGACCACTTTTGGGATCATGTCATCACTTACAAGGACCGTGTTCAGTGGAATGAATGGCGTGGCCAATGTCCCAGCCAAGCCATCTGCAGCCTACGCTTGACATGTCGCCGCTTACACGATCCAGCCTCACCACTCCTGTGCCCAGTCCTAGAGGTTCCCCTTGAAAAGAAATCTCTAGGCCGGGCAGAAGGGCTGTTGGGAAATCCACACATCGCCAGCGGAGTTGTCGGCCTCCGTGTCACTCTCGAGTACCGCCCGGCAGAGCTCGCCGCCGACTTGGCCCAGTTCGTCGAGGTCAAGGATGACATCTTGACTAGCATTTTCGACCTCCCGTATCGGCTGGATGCACTAGACATGGGGTTTGGAAGGGGCTCGGCTGACTTCGAGGGAGCCTCTGCCGAGCAGATGCACAACCGGATGGCCATGAGTCAAGCCTGGGACAACTGCATCGCGAGCAAAGATGGCCATGAGCCGGACGAATAAGTCCTCCCCTATGAAAAGATTCTACTCCAGAGTCACAAAGAATACGCCAGACTGCGCAAAGAGCAGCTTCGACTAATCGAGGATGGGACATTCGTAGACACTCTTGCATCCTTACTACCCAAAGGCCAGCAGCCGCTATCCCTTTGCATCCGAGGCACCAAGTACGACAGTGACGTCGATTATTTAGAGAATCATTACGAATTTTTCGATGACACAGATGAGCTTTCCAAGGTTCTAGCAGATCCTCTCGACTGGGCCAAGCTGGATCATATGGACGGCGAGGTCAGCCTCACACAAGCCAAAATCGTGTCAACGCTACCTATCGCCCTACACAAGGCCGACATATCACTGCAGTACTTTCAGCTCTCGTGTCTTCCTGTCCGGGACAACTTTTCCGCCATCTGCCCCGGCTCCGATACTTCACCAGACGCTGCGGCTTGGCGAGACCTACGCGCGGCGTGCCAGGAGTTGAAGGAGTTTGAGCTCGTGGGCTTGGGCAGCGAGTACCACAGGAAAGCTCAGACGGTGTACATGCCGTCCGAAGGCAGAGATTTCATCGATGCATACCTCGGCGCCGTGCTCTCCGGCCAATGCCTCGAAACAGTCGTGGTTGACCTGGGCGGCTTCGGTCTCGTTGATAGGGTCAGCGGATGGACAGAGCCCTGCCACTTGACCGGTGCCTTTGCCTCGATCAGATGGCCTCGTATGAAATACCTCGACATCAGAGGCGTGGCTTTTACTCAAGAGGAGCTGGAGCGGCTCTGCATAGGTTTGAGCCCGTCTATTAAACACCTTAACCTGAGCATGATCAACCTGTGGGACGGAATCTGGGCTCGCACGTTGGACGTGCTGCGTGACAAGACTACCAAGTCTAGGTGCCAGGCTCTTCTGCCAGATTGGAGGGGGGGAGAGCTTGGTCAAAAGATAAAAGTGTCTAGGGATCCTCGAGATCGGCGGTGGGAGTTGAGAGATGAAGGACTGGCTGAGAGGTTTAGGGAGTATGTGCAGGGTAAAGAAGGGATGGAAAACCCGGCAATTGCGTGAGCGCATGCTTGTTGTCTAGTTGGTTCGATGTACGACATGTGTAGTATCATGGCCTTTGATATAAGCTTCTTGAATGGTGCGAGTTGCAATATCACAGACGAAGGAACAGATTTGATGGTATCAACAGTAATATTGGCAAGAATCTAGCGCAGCTATTGCTAACCCGCTCTATCTAGTCCGTTCAAGTATATCCAACTCCTTCTTAAGCCTCAGAAGTCTTCTTATTCCTCCGGAAGCCCACGATCTGGACCATCTCTGTCCAGAAGCCAACCGGGGGCTCAGTGAAGGAGCTCTCATAGACGTCAATCTGGGGTCGCTCCCAGACCAGGTCGACCTCGCTGGGCCGGATATAACGCGTGCGCTTGAAGAGCTTCCATCCGCCAAAGAGAATAATGGCAAGGATCTGCATCGAGTAGTTCTGGAAGAAGACCTCGACGTCAAACTTGGGCCGGAAGGCGTAGTATCCGTAGGTGAGGAGGATGACAAACTGGATGACCAGGGCGATGTAGGCTCCGTAAGGCTGAAAGTATCCGTAGTAGGGTCGCTCCGTCTTTCGGTCGACGCCCTGGGCGACGCAGGCCTTGTGGTAGTTGATGTAGGTGATGGACATGATCATGAAGGTGATGAGCCCGCCGCCGGTGATGATGCTAACGAACCAGCCCAGGACCTTGGCAGAGCCGCTGGCGACCTGGAGGAACGAGAGGAAGGGGAAGCACATGACGAAGCAGAAGCAGTAGACGGGGACACCGGCCTTGTTGCAGTACCTGAGGAATCGAGGGGCACGACCTTCGAGAGCCAGCGAGTAGAGGGCTCGGGTGGCGCAGTAGGTATAGGTGTTTCCAGCCGAGAAGATGGAGGTGAGGATGAGAAGGTTGACGAGGTGAGGGAGGCCCTTGACGCCGAGGTTGGTCATGGCGATGACATAGGGTGACGCAGCCGCGTTTCCAGAGCCACCGCTTCCAAAGTAGATCTCGACGAGGGCAGGGTCGTTATAGGCGCAGACGATGCCTACGGCGAGGGCGCCAATAACGAAGAAGATGCAGAAACGGTAGTAGACGGTCTTGAAGGCCGACTTTATGTAGTGGCTAGGGCGCTGGGCCTCGGCTGAGACCATGGAGATGTACTCTGGTCCGACAATGCAGAAGGAGGCGCTCCAGAGGGCGGCGAGGAAGCCTTCGAATCGACCTTTGTCTCCTGCGCTGAGGTACGTAGCGAATGATCCGGGATTTGAGAAGTGCCTGAAGCCATCTGCAGGTTTAGTTAGCAACAGTCAAGTGATAGCTGGAGGTATACTAACAAGCATCATGCTGTGGATTCCCTCCGACCATTGTCACAAAGGTAAAGGCAAAGAGGATAAAGATGAGGACGAGTTTGCCTCCCGAAAGCCAGAATTCAGCCTCGCCATAGAAGCGAACCGCGAGGATGTTGAGAAGCCTATCGATGACCGAGTCAGTAACGACATGTAACCACCAGTTGACACACAAAACTTACCCGTATAACACAATGACAGCAGCACAAATGCCAGCCGTAGGGCCAGGGTTTGTAACGTCTGTGCTCCAGAAGGAAATGACAAAGGTCAAGGCAGTAATCTCAAACGGAATAAGCAGAGCCTCGTAGAGGAAGAAGTTCCAGCCAGCGAGGAAACCCAGCGCATCATCAACCCAGTACCCAGCTAGACGGACAAAGCCGCCCGCGACGGGCATGTATGTATTCATCTCGGCGACCGAGTTGTTGACGAGGGCGAGGACGAGCGAGTAGAGGGTGTAGGCGATGAGGAGGCTCCCCGGACCGCCCTTGGCGAGGCCGCCTCCGATTGAGATGAAGAGGGCCGTACCGATTGAGCCGCCGGCCGCGATGAGCTGGATCTGGCGGTTGTTGAGGCGCCGGTGTAGGTGGCCCATGCTGTCGTCGTCGCCATGCTGGAGGCTGCCGGCGTCGGCAAAGTCCGCCTTGGGATGCTTCTCCTCGTCTGCGTTCATTGCTGCAAGGGGAATTTGCTGAGGGGAGAGGGAGGGAGAAGAGAGGCAGTTAAGAAGAGAAGAGATGTGAGAGAGGTGAGGATGGGGAAAGGCACGGCGAGTCAGAAAGGAAAGGGAACACAAGGGGTATTAAATAGACCCAGGTTCAGAGAGAGATAGCAAACCCCAAACTTCTCTTTTCTGTACCACGTCGTACTGTAGTCTACCCATTGGCGTTTGTCCTGAACTGAACCCTTGCTTATCTCGAGCCCATGATTACACCTCCCCCTCCAAGAGATAGCAT
>JABFEX010000352.1:0-11558 GCA_013623515.1 Fusarium illudens
TGTTTTTTAATATGGTTAAAGCCCGGCCTTTAATAGGATAACTACGCTAATAGATAGCCTGCCTAATAGCATTAACCCGGGAGGATAGGAGTATGGTATGGGTTCGTATTATGAGTTGCATTGGCAACGTGCTAGCTTTCACATGAGGATGGTCCTTGGCACTGAGGATATATCACCTGGGGGCTATATCCAGAACGAATCGTCGAGGCTAGCTATGTTAGGCCCCAACCGAATCTCCATCAAGTGACTCTACGCAAGCATTCATCTTCTTAAGTTTCAAACGTCTTGTTTAAGTAGAAATGATGCTAGGTGGCGGGCCAATAACCATGACTCCTAGCGACACAGGCACTCCGATCTGTCAACCATAAGGTGGTCTGACGGGGTAATCTTCGAGGTATGCGATCAGACAATTCGATACAAGCTGTTCTGCATTGTTACATAATGTAACACGACCAACAGCTCATTCCCATTGCTCTGCATGCTTGCTGCGACATTAACAGGGGGTTGATTGTGGAACCCCCCCTCTCCTCGGATCTGCAAAGGGAGGCATAAAGACGTCTGTGTTGTCTTTTTTCTTTCCCCTCAGTTCTCCGCTCTGTCACCTTGAGCTTCTTTGTGCAGATTCAGTTGCTTCCTGTCTGACTCGAGACAATAAAACAGTCATGTCGTCCCCAAAGTCTCGCCACTCGCAATCTCCAACGGGGCGGTCTCCAACTACTGGAGAGCCCCTTGGTGACGCCTTGGGCCAAGGGGTTGGAGCTCAGCCGAATAATGGCGCCATTGAAGTTGTACGGCTGTTCTTTCATGATTATTTTGGAACTTCACTTGGCTCACCACGGCGATATGCAGGATAACGATTCTGACTCTTCTTACTCACTGACGTAAGTTGAGACCAGAAGCCAAGCTACGTCGTGGCAGAGAAATACTGAAACCTCACAGAACCACAATCACCGATACCCAGTCCTTGAGATCTTCCATCTTGAACTACAAGTGGGAAAATGGACGTCGTTATCACGCTTACCAGGATGGATCATACTGGTGAGCTTTCGAGAGTGGACGATAACAAAATCAGCATATTTACGTTGAACCTAGGGCCCCTAACGATGACCGCCAACAAGAAGCTGAAGATCTCATGTGAGTCTCACAAACGCATCTTGTTCTTGAGTGCTGTTCTGATGATTTGGTCAGGCATGAGGTGTATCGGATCATCATGAACGACAAACTATACGAGGCTCCCATTGGAGAGACTCCACAGGTCAGTCGTTCATGCTTTTGGTTACTTATGAATACCTGCTTACTGAACCTTAGAATGTCTTGGATCTTGGCTGTGGCACTGGAATCTGGGCCATGTAAGCCCCCAAGTTTCGTCTTTATATCGGAACTGACGGTCGCAGTGAATTCGCAGACACGCATCCTTCCGCAGATGTTACTGGCGTTGATCTCTCTCCTATCCAACCCAATTTTGTGCCACCCAACTGCAGGTTCGAGGTCGATGATATTAACCAGGACTGGACGTACCCTGAAAACAAGTTCGATTTCGTCCATCTCCGCGGCCTGACGGGCTGCATTCCTGACTGGAACAAGTTTTACGAGGGAGCTATCAAGTTGGTTCTTCTTCAATGGCGATTCATCTTTCTAATATTTTATAGGCACGTGAAACCTGGCGGTTGGATTGAACACGTCGAGCTATGGGGAACTGCAAAGTCAGACGACGATACCCTGAAGGCCGACTCACCCCTAAAAACATGGGTCGAGATCTTTACCAAGCTGGGCAAGATGACCGGCAAGCCCTTCTTCTGGGACCACAAAGCAGCCGAGTCAGTCAGAGAAGGCGGCTTCATCAACGTCACAGAGCGCAGGATCAAGGTTCCGATCGGAACGTGGCCCAAGGACAAGCAGCTCAAGCACTGGGGAGCTTGGAACCGCCAATTCCTTCTGCAGGCTCTGGAGGGGTTTTCTATCCGTGGTCTTACTGAGATGCTAGAGGCAAGGTTGCATTATTTTCCGCTCAACGAACAGGAGACCTAACAGGCGATGCCACAGTGGAAGTACGAAGACGCTCAACTCTATCTGTCCGATATGCGCAAGGAGTTGACCAACCCGAAACTTCACTCCTACCTCGAAGTGTAAGAGCTATGAAATTATGAATCCATTTAACTCCCCTTTAAGCCAGTACAGCCACTAACGTTGCCCCCCGTGCAGTACTGTCGTTTACGGCCAGAAGCCCGAGGCTACCGATGAGGAGGCCTGATCTCGCTATAGCTCCATCACTGAAGGTTGAACAACTGAGCAAATATTTATTACACAATAATCTCTTGTGAATGGTAAATCGAGTTCTATTGTGCAGTTCATAGTTGTTGGAGAGGGCGTTGAGAGGGTTAGCGGCGTGGTGGTTGTGGGCACTATTGGAGCAACTGCGCAAATAATCTGGCCTGTTCTGTAGAGAATATCCAACATGGTTGAAGCCCAACATGAAACAGTATAAGCGTAAAGAAATTAAGATCTGTTCTGTTGCAGTACAGGGCAGGCCAATAAATGCGCACAAGCAAGGCTATGCAGGACATCCGAACCCCTCCCATGCCGTTGGTTTACTCCTCTAACTCCCACGTATCATTATCAGGTTCTTGTATAAAACCATCAGCAATGGTCGCAAGTTTAGTTGCATATCTCGAGTAACTCGCATGGGGCTCAGGCTGTTGGCAGATCTTGGCGCGTTAGACTTTAAGGGGGGCGAGGCAGGGAGGTGCAGCTGCAATGAGCCTTGTCATAGTCGTCGTCGGGATCTTTCTTCGAGGGACTGGCGAACGGCATCGGAGTATTGGGAGAGGGAGAAGTAGAAGTCCGGTCGTGAGTGAATTCGTGGTCAGCGGGCTGGATCTGGGGATCCGGGGGGTGATTATCGCAAGAAGGGTGGTGTGTGGGCAGGAGCCAGAAAAGATCTTGGTCGTCAAGGGAGCCGCCAAGGGAGTCATCAAGATAGTCTGGCTCGAAAAACAAGGGGGGTGGGCTTAATTGCGTCATCCTTTGAGATTCCTCATCCAACTCAGCATCATTAGAGGCGCCAGCACGTTCAGGAACCTCAGGTATGCCTTCTAGTTTCTTAAGCGCCTTCAACCGTTGCGTCTTCTCTCCATCTGGGAAACACCGTGTCAGTTGAATCTGCTATGTGAGACTTGGGAAGCTGACTTACGATGGGCTTGCGCGGCACCTCGATTTGCCTCCCGCCTGAGCTCTGGAAAGCCAGTGTTCTTGGACGAATCTTCGTCATATTCTCTTTCGGTTGGTACTATAAATAACCAACGCCGGTTTCCGAAAGCGGAGAAGAACGAGCAATCGAAGCAACGATCTTCTGATCCCCGGTTATCTATACCGCATTCAGGACATATCCAGAAGTAACAGCCACCCTCTTTATCGCCACGAAATGAACTGATCTCGATATCATGAACGGGCTCGAAGACGTCATGAAGCGAGTCTGAGGCCTTGAGGAGAGTATCATCCAGGCCCCCGCTTTGGAGTAGCTGCTCTTGTCGGTGATTCTTCCGCTGTTGCTCGCAGTCGTGACTTTGTATTTGCTTCTTCACGTACTTCTTGGGCGAAGTATTTCTGGACCATCCCCGACCAGTTGGAGATATCGACCGGGGAAGTCGAGGTAGCCGAATGAAGGCGGTGGCATTAGGTTCAGCTGTTGCATGAGCTGGCATTCTTATGGTTGCATACGTGTCGGGTGGTGGTCTGAGCTGTAGAATCGGTAGATGTGACTCGCTTTCAGCCTCGACGGACTTGACAATTTGCGGCAAGTCCTGGCCGTCATCCGCTGGGCTCATTTCACGGCTGTATTCTGAATCCGAATCAGAGATTTCCGAGTTTGTCTCGAAATCCGGAGCTGCAGGTAACGCCGAAAGGGATATCTCCTCGAGATGTCGGCGCAGGTGTGTGGTGATGGCAATCATTCCAGGACCCGTTTCGTCTCCGCAGAGAGGACATTTGAACTTCTCCCAACCTGGCCCCATGCCGTGATCGATAGCCAGGTGCTTCAGCCAGTTGGCGCCCCTCGAGAAGGTAGAGTACCTGTGTTTGCATGCCGTGTCGAGGCACACGTACGGCTGTAGATCGAGGTATAGATGGCGTCTATCAATATTAGCCTGAGCTTGTAGCAGTTGGGTATGTTCACTTACTTCCACTGCGAATTAGTGGTTATGGTGACCAAGCGTCCGCATGCAACACACGGGAATGGCTCGCCGCTCTTTGCTTGCTCGGGCAATGGAGGGATGCGGATGGATTGGTTACCATCCCCATAGCTCATGATTGTCTCTTCGTACGATCTAGCAGCATTCAAAGAGGAGCCAAGGCCCGTGTCTTGGAACTTGGAGCCTGTGGCGATCTCGACATGTTGCCCGAGTTGGTCTTGGTTGCAGTCTCGTTCGGTCTGGCATCTCAGGTAGCGCTTGTAGTTGACCACACCAAGGGAAGCGAGCAGCTTCGTATCGGCGCCAGGAAACCGATGTTCGACCTTTTCTGCAAAGGCTTGGTGGGGTGTCCATGAGGATAAGGCGACATCGGTGAGTGTCATCTCTGGCTCTGGGTCCATTGCCGGGTCTTTGAGGATCTGGTCTAGCTCGATCAGACATTCGACGTCTGTCTTGAGATCTTCTGCGACTTCATGGACGTCTTCGTTGCTGCATTCGGATCTAGAGTCACTGGAAGAGTCATCCGTGGTATTGGAAAAGTTGACTTCCTCCAGAATGTTGCTCACTTGGTCGCAGAGTCCTTTGGTCTTGGGGTTTGAGATGTGTGTCACAGGGACAAGCCCTGACAATCGTTAGCGATTCCCGTAGTAGGATACCGAGAATACTAACGGTCTATAAGGGTAGATGAAAGATGGTATAGCGTCTTCATCGTGGCTTGTCTCAGCTTCCGCGAGTGTTGGAACTTATCATCCAAACAGCCACTAGCCACTCCATGACCATCCGACCAAAGCAAGAAACAGCTACGACTTCGGTCGAGGCTGATAAAGATGTCCCTCGGAAACCTTTTATCATCCGAGAGACAAAGAAGGATCTTGCGAAAGAGGGCGATGAGCGCTGTCGTGAGGAGTGCTACAGCGCTCTTCTCATCAGGCTCGTGGGTCGTGCCATGTTGGCGCTCGGTTTGTCGGGACTGCCATTCGCGAACAAAGGTCGCGATGTCCAGCGTATCTTGTGATTGTATTAGAGCTTCCATTGAGTCTCGTCACAATGGGAAGGGATCGTAGAATGAACCAGTTGAAGAGGTTGAGCAGACAGAAACGAGTGTTGGTCTGGCTGACCACCCACCCGCCTGAGCTGAAGGTGCACAGCCCGCACAGCCCGCACATCCTGCATACGAAGTACAATTCATGGCCCCAGCTACACCTAAACAACCAATCTCATGGGTTTAAACGACGCCACCTCCGCTCTGGCAAGCAGTTTACAGTCTGTCTTGGCCTCCCAACTGCGCCATTGCAGCGCCACGGTCAGTTCTGGCATGAGCAAGGGAACAATTGCAAACCCCCTTCTTCGACTTCCTTTTGCGCGACCTTTGCAACTAGACTCCAGTCTCTTCACTCTAATGATCGATCAATCTAACGCTTGCCGCCTCTCTTTTGGTCCTCAACGACATGGAGCCCGTCTCGCTCGCGCTGGGAATCCTCCCCGTAATCGGCCTCTCAATCAGCGCCTACAAAGCGACCGTCTCGAAGCTCAAGATCTTTGGCCACTACTCTAAGGACATAAAACGGCTGAGGCAACGCTTTGATCTCCAGCGGACTCTTTTTCTCAACGAGACGGAACTTGTACTGTCTGACGTCTTGAGGGACAAGGGACTTGCGAAGAGTATGGTTGATGGGGAGGGCAAATCGCGGTGGGATGATGATGACCTTGATGCGCGAATTGGAAGTCACATGGGGAGGAGCTTGGAGTCGTTCAAAGAGGTAATAAAGGAGATCGAGACGACCATGACCGAGTTCCAAGACGGCTTAGATTGCTTCAAGCAGCTAGAAGCCGAGAAACAGAAGGTACGACCAATTGAAGTTCAGCTGCGATGTAGACATTCTAACAACCATATCCAGGGCGAGAGTGTCAAAGACGCCGTCAAGAGACTAAGGGAAAGAGTCAAGATCCCCTTTAGCAAAGACAAATTCGACGGCCTGACGAGCAAGCTCCGGCGATCCAACAAAGACCTCAGATGCATCCGCAAGCAGGCGCACGACATCAACGCCAAGGACAGCTCAAAGCCCGTGGTTAAGAGTTACTACAAAGTTCAGAGCCAACCTCCTCGCCACTATCCGTTGTTTGGCTCAATACGGAGAGCTTCTCGGGCTCTTCATGAGGCACTATCGACGGCGTGGTCTAACAGTTCTGAAAGACAGCTTCGGCACTCCCTTCGACTGTTC
Organism: Fusarium illudens; assembly: GCA_013623515.1. Taxonomy (NCBI): domain Eukaryota; kingdom Fungi; phylum Ascomycota; class Sordariomycetes; order Hypocreales; family Nectriaceae; genus Fusarium; species Fusarium illudens. The sequence continues at coordinate 6,410 of JABFEX010000352.1, forward strand.
TTGGATGCAGAGGGCGCTGAGGAAGTGCGCATGAACTTGGCGATTCTATGCTACGGACACCAAATGACACATGAGTAAGATCGTTGGTCTTGAAGCTGTCTTTGCAAGCGACTGACCTGGTTCACAGGGCAACAACCACCAAAGCCAGCCTCATCCGCCTCCACGTTCTGTCACGTACCCTCGATTCGATATCCTGGGCCCGACCAACTGGCCTCTTGACTCCAGTCGACTCTACAACTTCAATCGAGTCACAGAACTCTGAGGACGTCAGTCGGTGGAAGCGTCGAAAGGTGCACTTTGCCTCCTCGCCGCTTGATGACACTAAGGATGCCCCGAACGATGTTCCTGAACGTTCTACGATATTACCTCATTGTCCAGTCACCGACTGTCAAGTTATTCCGGATACAGATGTGTTTGAGCTCTCAGGGGATATTTGCATGGAGTTTAAGCGTCGGGTTAATCGTCACTTAACCTCTCAAACTCAGAGTTGTGTGCCGCCGTGCCTGGGTCACATCGACTGCTCGGAAGTGGAGAGCTTCAGGCATTCTTTCTATCCCTCGCCAGACGACGAATTTGATAAAACAGAGTGTCAGGCCAGACTAAACCCAGAGGAAGTCATGAGGATGGATGACATCCTTGGAAAGCCAGTTGACAAACGACTGACCATCGTTCACCAACTCCACCTGGCTCTGCAGATCGCTTCGGCCGTCCTCAAGTTCAGCTCAACGCCCTGGCTCAGAGAATATTGGAGTGCTGGGGACCTGTACCTTTTTCACGGAAGCCAAGTCCAAGAGTTATCCGCGTCCATTCAGACGATGCACTTCAAAGTCGACGTCGTCAACCAACAAAGCTCAGACTTGGATTCTTCCATGGACGTGGACGTGTCCTTGGCGGGAACCTCCATGTCCACTCTTATCGACCAAGCGACGAGAAAGTATGGCATCCGAAATATGACGCTATATAGCCTAGGCGTAGTCCTCTTAGCCATCGGGCAATGGGCACCCATCGATCTCAACGACGTCGAGGAAGTGCGTCGACTTGCCGCTGAGCCGTGTCGCTTGGGTCCCAGATATCAAGAGCTCACACAAAAGGTGTTAGACTGTGACTTTGGCTATGGAAAAGACTTGAAAAAGCCGAGACTACAAGAGGCTGTGTACGAAGGTGTGCTGTTGGAGCTGGAGATGATGATTGAGCGGTTGGACTTGAAGTAGTCGGCTAAATGCTAAGAAGGAGAAAAGGGCCATTATGATACAGCACTCCGGTCTATAACTATTCTAAATGCCTACACATATCGACCGGTAGAAAGCCCATACGCAATGCCCTCGAATTGTTCCTGCAGAATGGGCTTGTGCCGATCCGACAACCTCTCCAGTGCTGCTATATCAGCAAACTCGTCATTCCAAGACTGTCCTCCCAGAACAGCTAGCCAACTGTAAGCAGGCATTAAAAAAGAACTGCACTTACTTCTTAGTAAGGAAGAGCAAAGTGCGTAGCAGTTTGTAATTGTGCAGTCGTGAATTCCTCATCTGGCTTGGCTTGCCGTTGGGCTTTCAAAGGCGTCGATAATGAGCAGCCCATCTTTGAGACAATCAAGGGGAATGTCGCTATCACTGCCTTAGATTAAGGCAGCCAGATTCCGCTCAAGATGACCTGATAGTTCAGTCACGTGTTCTCAAAACGTCGGCCATTTAAAGCCGCATGCCTGTGTTTGAGTGTTGCCTTGACTCTGCAACTTCAACTTGACGAGTCTTGACGATTGTCTCAACAAAGTCACCCCTTGATTTATCCCGACCGTTGCTAGCGAGATTTGCATTAGTCCCCAGTTATTCACTTCTATCTTACGATGCTACTACTCCAACTCCCCCCAGAGATTCTGGTCCTCATTCTCCGCTTGCTGGGCTCTGAATATTTCCGTCGTGATACTCGACGGCTTGTTGTATCCAAGTCATGGTATGGCCTTGCCAGGCCAGTACTCCTCAAAGACCTCGACCTCTCTGCGGAGTCACTTGCGAGATTTCTCGTCGCGGATAAGACTTTGTTACTTCAGAAACATACAAGAACCGTCAATATCACACTTGATGGGTTGAAGGCACAACCAGGCGCAGAAGCATCGCCGGGAATCAGTACCGAAGTCCTTTCCTCCTGGTCACTGGATCTAAATAACAACTTGGCCTCGCTTGCCCTCATTTTACAGGATTGCACGAACCTGCGCCATCTCAAGATTCTAGCGCGACCAGAGCGACATGGCATGAGCGTACCGTGGCGGGATTATATAACATCAACCTCTCTGGCGCGTCTCTTATCCGTTGGCCACCTGACTTGCCTCGAAGTTGACACGGCTGGCTCAGGATTCTCCGATACAAGCAGCCGTTTCAAGTCTCACATTTGCAACGATATCAGCCTTCTGCTCCCAACCCTTCGACGATTGCGCTGTCGGATGAGGAGGATTTGCCCCAGCATCTTTATCCCATACGAGGAGGGCGCCCTTTCCAGCCTCGAGGAGGTCATCATCAACCTGGATCTCTCAGATATTTCCGACCGGCACACTTCAAACCGACATCCCCGCCGCTGTGGACTTTTCCCCGCCGGCTCACCGTCCCAGTGGAAGGCAGAATTGGTGTTGGGGGCAAAGGCGCTGGTGAATAGAATGGCGACGCCACGGGTTGTAAGGGTTTTTTCACATGCTTTTCCTGGTCCGGGAATGGAATCGTTTGATGCAGTTTCACAACGTCGAATGATACTGGCGCCTGGCGCGGCGTGGGATGCAGAGGGAGAGGAGATAGAGGAGATGGCCACAGACGAAGAATCTTCTGACTCTTGAAGCTCATCCGAACCATTAATGAGTTATGGAGTCTATTTTCCATAGTGAAGTGAGAGAAGGTGGTTTACCGTCTTCCAGATCATAGATGTAGCCTGTCGGGGTCACTCCTCGCTCTGGACCATTGGCGCGTCTCTCTATAGGAAGCACACCTATTTTGATTCTACCTCAACTTATGGAACGACTCAGGCGACACCTAGTCCCACGCTCCAGTTAGAGAGCTATTTCCTGCCCCATTGAAACCTCCCATGTCGTGATGAAAGATGCTACCATGGCCTGATCGGAGATGATGACGTAAACATCGGAGAAAACTCTTCGCCAAACTCCGACGTCCCATCTCCAACACACACAAATGTCCGATCAACCACATCAAACTCCTTCTCCGAACATCTCGTACTACTGTACCTCTCAACTCCGATCGCCATGACGCACGATTCAACCCAAAGCACTCCTAGCTCCCATACAGCGGATCGACAGCTGAAGCGCCGCCCTAGGAAACCCCTCAGCTGCGAGCCCTGCCGACACTCCAAACTCCGATGCGACCGCCAACTGCCCTGCGCGACGTGCCTACGGAGGGGCTGGCAGGACTCCTGCTCTTACGCTCCTACAGGCTCTCGAAGATTACCTCAGCGGAGACGGAATCCGCCTGTCATTGACCGGCCTTCACCTCAGCCTCAGCATCAGCCTACCGAGCTATCGGACCCCGTCGTGCCTCGGAGTCCAAGTCCGGAGCCGATCCAAAGCCGATGGGATGCCGTCCTATGTCGACCGCTGGGTGAGCCGACACCAGCTCCAACAGATGTCCCCTTCACCTTGTCCTTTGGACCGGCCAAGCCAGTGACCGGGCTCCTTGTAGCGCTACCGCCCAACCTTGTCTGCGAGTATCTTGTCACTCGTTACTTTGCGACCCTCGCCCCCCTGTTCCATATCCTACACGGTCCGACATTCCAGAAGCAGTACTGGGCTTTCTTACAGAATCCTCAGGAAGTGGACCTTTCATGGTTGGCATTGCTCTATGCCATTTGCTCGTTAACTTTGAAGACGGTCCCTCCCACCGACCCCGGTCTCTCAGAACTATGGCCAGACTCGTCTTCGCCCATAGACCTTTCGTCTCTAACACTTCAGTGTCGAGATGCCGCCATGATGTGTCTCTCGCAGGATCAATTCCTAGTCCGGCACAATCTCAATACTCTCGAAGCACTGCTGATCTTGATTCACACCATCGCCAATACCGAGGGGGCCGAGTATGGCTGGGTCCTGCTTGGAAACGCGTTGCATATCGCCATCGCTCTCCGTTGCCATATCAATGGTGCTACGCCCAACTGCGTCGAAAGAGAGCGGCGCCGGCGCTGCTGGGCGGGCATCTTGATCCTTCACACCGACCAGACACTTCTCTATCGAGATATTGACTTGTCTTTTCTCGCCAACATGAAAGCCACAATGCCAGCAGATGCCAACGACGAAGAAATACTGGATAATGCCATTTTGACAACGCCAGCTCAGGCCTCATCACCCCGAATCACGCACATGTCGCTTATCAGGTTTAATATTCAACTCTTCCAGCTCTCGACTCGAGTTCACAGCCATGTGTCTGGACCTGATCAACTGAACGAAGCGTCACTCGGCCCTTTTGACTCTGCCATCTCAGAACAACAGCGGCAGTGGGACTCGCTGTATCTTGTTGATGGCGCGAGGAGTATCTTGGATACTGCAGGCTATGCGCATTGGTGCATTCTGCAAACCTATGCACATCAGCTTTATCTGCTTCTTCATCGACCATTCCATAACTCTCGATCAAGTCGATTCCGTCCTGAGTCGAGGGACAGATGCGCTCAATCTGGCTTGGCGTTGTTGGATATACACCGTCAGTTCTTCCAGCTTCCAAGGCTGAAATGCTATCGCTGGCTCGTCAACGGGACGATAAGTTGTAACGCACTTCATGGGGCCGTCGCCCTCACGTCATGCCTACTGGACATGCCAAATGACGCCGACTTTACGGAGCACTTGGCTGTGATTGATGCCGCAGTGGTCCGCCTGGAGTCACTGAAGAAAAAGAGTCCAGCTTGTTCGCACATTTACCCCATCTTACGCTGCCTACAGTGAGTCACGAACAACTCATCTTTATCAGCAGAAGCTAATCATCCCAGGTCTCGCTTAGGCCGAGCCTCGCCACCGTCTCCAGCCAGAGAGCTCGCCGAAAGCAGGTTCGAGGATTGGGTTACCAACGTTGATTGGTTCAGGCCCGATGCGATAGATTGGGTATTTATATCTTCAACTCTCTCTTGGTGGCGTGATACTAACTTAGATAGGCCACTATATTCAAAGATATTA
>JABFEX010000354.1:0-13910 GCA_013623515.1 Fusarium illudens
AATAGGCAAGGTATTTATCTTGAAGAGAGCTGGTTATTAAAGCCAGCCGTAATGTAGCTTTTACCCTTATTAATATGAGTCTATTGGGTTATATAGGCCTGGGTATTAGGCCTTATTGTTTTAACGATTGAGATTTTATTGGGTTACTTTGATCCCCTTAATGGGTGGTATAAAGTCTTATATGAATAGATAACAGAGGGGGCCATTCGGACCGGAGTCGGTGGCGGGGGTAAAGTAATCGGGCCGGTATCGGTAGCAGAGATCTACGTTAACGGAGTCAAGGGTCAGAAAAGTTANNCAATGAATCCGAACACAGGGGTGATTATTTGTTGTTGCTTGCCTCCCAAAGGAGGTTCTGGAGTTTGGTGTTAAGCATGTAACGAGTCAATATGTAGAAATGAGGCCTTGGCCAATTGATTGATCACTGACATGTCGCCAGCATCGACGTACTTGTTCCTCTTCTTCTTGTCCGTTGTCCCTAGACTTCTTGTCTTTGGCCAGGCTCCCTTGCCGAGGAGCAACTCCCACGTGACGAGATAGATCAGGGCAATCACATATGGTATCGAGGAGAGGAGAGTTGAGTGAAACAATGCTTGGAGTGATGCCAAGAGACAACCCTCAATTGGACAACTGCGCTAGGTGGACATCAACGAGCTGGGCCACCAATCGGAATGCATGACTTAATACCCCGAGAGCCCGAGAGCTGGTGATTAACGCGTGAAGATCCCTGTACCTATCAGGCGACTTTGCACAAAGGAGGGGCCTCTTGCGGTATTTATAACCTGTTGGCTTTTCGTAAATGAGGGGAAGCTGATTTGTGATCCTACGATTCATCCGTCCTCCCGCACCCAACAACTGTTGAACAATTTAAACAATTCCGCATTTGGCAGACATGACTACCGTTGGGGCGCCTGTGATCGCTCCCGCAGATGATGTTGGTTCATGAATCATACCCTTGCGTTATGGGCTTGACCCTGGCTAACTTTGGATGAAGGGCTCTGACGCCGACTCTTCTCTTGGTCTGGTACGAGGCTTCTCTTCTGTGCAATGGAGATGCATTATTGATGAAGCATGGTGGATAGGATGCTTCCTCGTCAACTGAAAGCTTGAGAAGCTCTATTCTCGACTATCGCCACGAAAACGGGAGAACGTACCACAGGTACAAGGAAGGCAGTATGTTGCGCACCCACACACCCGCATGATGGCTTGTCCATGGAAAGCCACTACCTACCTACGTAGTACTTGCTTACACTTGCCACCAACAGAATATAATCTTCCCAACGACGACGAGGAAAACGAGAGACTGGGTAGAGCCACCTATGGATCTGGTCTAGTACTGCTTCTCGCTGACACCGTCTAGACCTCCAACATAACCTTTGCCTTCTTACCTTTGACAACAAGCTCGGCCTGAGCCCTCCTAACCTCCCCGATTCAAAGGTCAAGCGCGTCCTCGATGTAGGCACCGGCACTGGCATTTGGGCCATTGACTTTGGCGATGAGCATCCCGATGCGACCGTCATTGGCGTCGACCTGTCGCCGATCCAGCCGAGCTTGTACGAGGTAATCCATGCTTCGACCTGGAACGCGGCTAACTGACCGCAGCGTGCCCCCCAACGTTCAATTCGAGATTGACGATATCGACGAGGAGTGGACGTACAGTGAAAAGTTTGATTACATCCACAGCAGATTCATGAACTTTAGCGTTCAGAACTGGAGATCCTACCTTGAAAAGGTTTACAAGTAAGGAGGACATTGCGTCTACTCATCAGTCTTATTTGATTCCTAACACAACCAGGAACCTCTCTCCCGGCGGCTACGTTGAGCTGCAGGACGTAGACGTCATAATGGGAAGCGACGACGACACCCTAACCGAAGACACCACCATGTACAAGTGGTGCAGGCTCCTCGACGAGGCAGCCGGCAAGTTCAACCGCTCCTTCGAGAGGACGTCCAACTTCAAGACCCTCCTGGCAGAGGTCGGCTTCGTCGACGTGGTCGAGACGCGCTTCAAGTGGCCGTCGAACCGCTGGCCCAAGGACAGAAAGTACAAGGAGCTCGGCGCGTGGAACAATGAGAATGCCAGCTTCGCCCTCGAGGCGCTGACCATGGCGCCGTTTACGAGGGGTCTGGGATGGAGCCGTGAGGAGGTCGAGGTGTTCTTGACTGACTTGAGGAAGGACTGGAACAACCCCAAGATTCACGCCTATTGGCCAATGTATGTGTTCTCTCACGTCCCCCGTGTTTCGTGTGCTAACCTGTTTTTTTGTAGTTGTGCTGTCTATGCTAGGAAGCCTGAGGCTTGATTTCTTGATCTGTAACTGATGCTGGGGGACGCTTTATAGTAGTGGGTGGATTGTAGCCATGAATATGATATAGATTGTTAGTTATTTTACTTTCTACCTTGCTCTGAGATAATCACATTATACTACATATAACATATTAGGTGACGGTGTTTTACGGTATTGGGTTTTAATGCCGTCATGTATTGATAACTGTGTCGTTTGCTATTGTGGCTGACAGTCTCGTCATTGGAAACAACAACACATAACATGTTAAAGAGAGAAAGCTCGAGTGTCTCCTCCTAGGTACTCAGAGACCATCATCACATTATGCTTCACATATCATGTTAACGAGAAAAATGTTGAGTGAAACAATGTGTGCCATGCTCATGCGGGCATCGCTCATCTATCATCTAAATATCTATTATAAATGGTTGCGAGATGAAGTCAACTGGAGGAGTGGAACAAAGTCCCACAAGATTAACTAGGTCGAAAACCTAGGAGCAGTGGACAACACCGTCGTCATGAGTGTGGCACTCCTTGGGAGCCTCCTTGGTAGCAGAAGGCTTGGCAGTTTCAGTGGTCTTGGTGCCCTTGTCAGCCTCCTTCTCCTCCTCCTCAACCTCACCGGTGCATCCGACACCAGGGGCAGCAATGTCGTAGGCGTAGACGTCAATGGCAAAGTACTGGAGGGTGTCGCTGTCGATGGCGCTCTTGGAGGGGTCCTTCTTGGCGAGGGCGAGCGCCTCGGGGTAGTCCTCGGCGAAGTGGTCGACAATCTCCTCGCTGATAATGGGGACGTGGAGGACGCGGTGCATCAGGTCAGTGGCCCAGAAGGTGTTGAGCTTGGACTGGGCGACGGTGTAGCCGAGGCCGCAGACCGAGTTGAGGTTGCGGCGGATCTCGAACGAGAGGGGGCAGATGACGGTCTCGGAGGTGGCGTTGTCACCTCGCCAGTGGCCAGCCCACTCTGATGCTTGTTAGTTGAGTTCTTAATACATGAGGTTGTAGTCAACTTACGGTCCTGGGTAGCGCAGTTGCGGTCAGGGTCGTCGCAGCGGAAGAGCACACCGGTCTTGTCGGCGTTGACGATGCGGTCGTACCAGCCAATGGGCTGAGAAGTCGAGCCGTTGCCAAAGTACTTTTGGACAAACTCGGACTTGTGGCCGTAACGCAGGATGTGGTCCTTGGCATGCTGGGCCAGCTGGACAGCCTCGTCGAGGCCGGCGGCGAGCTGGCGGTGCAGGGTGGCGTTGCAGGACTGGTGGATGGGGTAGTTCTTTGTCCAACCCTCAGCCCAGTCGTAGACGTCGGCGGTCTGGGTGACCTTGGGGGCCTCCTGCGTCTTGGTGGCCTCCTCGCGGGCGACGATGGGGGAGGCGATGGCGGTGGCTCCAAAGAGGAGGAGGGCCGCGGCGGTGGTGGACTTGAACATCATCTTGAGGGAAACTTGTCGGCTTGAACTGATTGGTTCAGGAGTTGTCGGCTGTGTTTTGGTTGATGAGGGCTGAGTGGCTGAGGAAACAAGAGGTTCATGCAGGAGGTGTTTTGGGGGTATTTATAGAGTATCATGGTGGTAGATGGTAACCTTGCGAGTGCCCAAGAGGACAAGGATATGACTGCAGATGGACCAACATTGCTTACGCCGTCTCTGACTAGGCAGGTATCCAGTATCCTCATGGGTTCTCGGCGTTGAATCGGTTCGTGGGGGTTGACCCATTACGCATAGCAAAAGAACCTCTCTCAAGCGGGGGGGACCTGTTGGTTCACTCTGACCGCGGCATCTCCGGAGGTTGGACAAATAGAAAGAGAGTACTCCGTAGAGAAGAGAAGAGAAAGAGAGACTGGGAAGCTAGGTATTGCTGGTTTCTCCACGTCACACCATGACTATCCGGGTTCTCAAAGTTCCCACTTACACACATAAACCATCAAGGTGCCTACCTGGACTATCCTATCCTATCCGCAGCCCAAGTGTAACCCCACCACGCAGGCCATTTCAAGTTAAATAATATGCTTAATTCACGAGCCAGAATGCCTCTAGTGGCGTGAGTGTCGTACCAATCCTGATCTGAGCCATTAGCAAATCCAACGCCCCGGCTCGCTGGAGGACTGACTCTCTTGGTTATGGTTGTTCTAGCCCCCCACGAGCGGTGGTGCCTCGCCCACGAGTTGGCCGGTCCATGGGATGGATCCCTGAGCGAGTGGTCAAGTTGAGGCATTTACCAAATAGAATCTGTAGCTTTCCTCATTAGTCAACCCAGACATTTTGCTCCCTCTTCCTGGCGGCTGACTCGCATCCCGTCTTCCTCACTCGATAGACCTGCCTCGGCCTCTTGGCATATGCACTCTACTGAGGGGAAAATACCTTGAAGGCCTCGACAGTGCATGATGCACCTGCTAGCCTGATCAAGTCTTTCTCCGACGCAGTTGAACCTTGTTTTTTTCTTTACAGAGATCGTCGTCGTCGGCACGTTTATCCCACGCAGCCGCCGCTTTTTTTGCCATCCCGCGTCCAATATCTCACCCATGCTCTCGGATACGCCTCTAGCGGGCTTGGCGTGGCGAGTTCACGGGAGACATCAAGGTTAATATTATCAAGGTTGGCGGTGATGAGAGCGGATCTTTGGTAGCATGACGTCGTGACTTGACTTTTGCTCGTGGAATTGTTCTGCCATGGCTTTTGGCAAGATGAAATGACTGAGAGGGTCAAGAATGGCCATCTGGTGATGGAGGAACACATGAGGCGTCAGTCAACAAACACAATGTTTATCTAACGATGGTAGTAAGAGTAGTTTCTAGATGAGATGTATTGATCTAGTTGCTCGTGTCGACGGCTGGGGAGAAGTACGGCTTCAATAGGCACCTCACAATATCCCCAAAGCCCAGAAACATGCTGGTTAGTTACCTCTACCTACCTACCTATGCAGCGTCACTTTCAACCCCAAGACTACCCTACATAACAGAGCAGACCCAAGCCCCCGGTACTGCTCCCTCTGTTCATCTCCACCAGTTCATACTACTACTTGACCAGCCCTCTGGAATTACCTGTGCAGAGTGCCAAGCTGGTACCAAACTCACAGAACCCAACATCTCTCCTCTTGCATAGCCGTTTCCCCCGTTCCCCCTGCAGGAGCACGCCCACAACTGACATGCAAGTAATTAAACTGTCCAAGATAGATCCCGTCCCCCGCATGAGACGGTAGCATTAGATCTAGCCCCTGACGACGGTTGCAACAGGTTGACACCACCTTGAAACTAGGGCCATTGCGTGACACGGCGCTTAAAACGTCTCTATTTTTCTATACATATGTCTCTCAAGCCTGTGCCAGATCACTCGGTCTCGCCCATAGTCCCTCTGGCTCAACACCCTTGGCCACACGCAGCAGCTTCCTCTGCTCCCTCGCCGTCCTATACGTGTCGATCCACTCCTTGGAGTGTCCCAGCAGGGGCTCAGTCTTGTCATCCACAATGCTCGAGTTGGCCCATTCAAGCAGATCGTTCACGTAGTCCACCTCGACGCCGTCGTCGGCCAAGCTGTGGAATTTCCGTCCGCGTCCCTTGAGAGCGACGCGGTTCTCGTACTCCTTTCTCATCGAGGCACGGCTTGGTAGTGTCGTTTTTCCTGTGAGAACCCTGGCGAGAGCCTGTGCTTGGAAATCAAAGAGGGAGAATGTTGCTGTGTAGTAGGGCACGCCGATGAAGGAGAGAGAGGGATCTTGGATGTAGAAGATGTCCTTGTGAAGGTTGTGCACCATGTTGCCCTCCGAGGTGATGAGTATGTCATCCGTTGCTTCATCCAAGGTGACATCATCTCCGTGATACTGTGAGAGGAAGGGATAAGAGGTGAGATATCCAGTCGCCAAGACAATACCATCAACACCCTCCAGCTTCTCGCCATTCTTTAGCAAGATATAACTCTTCACAGGAGCCAAAGGGTCAGACTCGTCCTTTTCCAGCACAAACTTTTCAATACCGCCAACATGTTCAACCGACTCTGGGAACATGGCAGGGGGCAAGTCAAAGTCGCCACCCCGCGTACTCTGAATTACCCGCTTGGCAGTCTCGCTCGTCTCTCGACACACGTCATATGCCGACGCACCGCCTCCGATGATGAGAACAGTCTTGCCAGTGTACTTTTCCGGACGACGGTACTGTTTTGTGTGGATGATGGCTTCGCCAAAGTGAGCCTTCCACTCGGCTAGGCCAGGGGTATCTGGGATACGAGGGAGGTTGTAGTGACCGGATGCCACGACCAAGGCATCGAATTTCCAGTTTCTCTCCAGGAACCGGGGTTGGCCGTTGCCTTTGAGGTGGGTTATCGTCCTTATCGCCCAGTACGAGCCATCCTCGCTCTTCTTGGCCTCCTCCGCCCGAGTATGGAAGAGAGTCACGTCATCGACGCCGTACTCCTTGCTGAGTCCTTGGAGATAGTCTTGGATGTTGACGTGGCTGGTAATGTCTTCGGTCTCCTTTGGCCAGGGACCAAGGTTGCTGTAGAGTAGACTTGTAGGGACGTTGTTTCGCAAGCCAAAGTAAGCCGGACCCGGCGGGGAGAAGGAGACTTCACGAGTCTCTGGATCCTCGCTCTCCAGAGGATGCTCGCCGTCCCCGTTCTTGGCTTTGGACTCGGTATTCTTTGGTAGGAACTGTCCAGGCAGGGAGGTCACGTAGTCCCCGGCCGAGGGTTTCTCACTAGGGTACTTCGTAGTCGTCGGCGCCCTGTCGTCGTAGTGCCATACCCCAGACGTGACCCCGGATCGTTCAAAGACGGTTACATCGGCCCCGTTCTTGAGAAGATAGGCGGCTGTGCAGATACCGCTCACTCCAGCGCCGATGACGGCTACCTTGGTGCCAGGGCCGAACTTGATGGGCTCATCAGGTGACGGCGAGCGCCCGTTTGTCAGATAAGGACTCATTAGGGATGACGAAACTTGAATCAACGAAGCTATAGCTGTGAGCAGTTGTAAGTGGACTAGAAACAGCCCCGAGGGTGCATGGCACATATAAACACCTTGACTCGGACATCAATTGTAAGCAGACTCCTCCCATCCTCTTACGATATCGAAAATACCTCGCCTCTTTCCTCCGCGTCTGTTCCCGATGGGTCATTCGAGCCGTCTATTGTGTGCGCTCTCTTGCATCCAAGAGGACCAAAGATGGACCCTTCGAGCACGCCATCTCGAGGATTATGTCACAAAACCGGCCATCCCAACTCGACGCCGACTGACGCCTTTGATCTAGGGTATGATGCGTTTGATTAGCCGAGTTGAGGCCGTAGTTTATGGGGTTGTGTAGGGAGTTAGTTGTTTAACGTTTAGTTGGCAGTTGAGGACTAAATTGACATGACCTTAACACCACCAGCAGCACACGGTTTGCATTTCCTTATTCATATTGGCCAATTACAATCATATGGCAGAATTTGTAGTTTGTTTAAGACAACTGGAACGTTCCCACGTGTAACGAGGCTCTCCTTTCCCTGGAGTCTGACACATATGCCCATCAGCCTTGGTTTCTCTACATCAGCCTCCTATTTGCCACGATTATCAACTCAGCTCTCACCCACAGCCGCCGCAGCCCTCTTTGCCACCAATTCATTCCTATGCAGATACCGAATAGCAATCGCCGTAGCAGCCATCGCAATGGCAAGCGCCACCATGGTAGAGTAACCCTTGGGATACTGCGGCGCCTCCGTCGTCTTCCAGATGAGAAGAGGAAGCCAAGCTTGAAAGACGTAGGCCATCTCGTTCATACTGCCAACCACCAACGCCCTCTCTTCATTATCATCTTTGCAGATCTCATGGGCCCAGGCAAATGTCAATCCGCTGACGCCTCCGCCAATACCGATGAGGATGAAGCAAGCCCACTTCCATCCATCGGGGATATTCCACGCCGCCAAACTCGCGTAAAAGACTGTGAGCAAGGTACCCGAGAAGAGGATCGGCTGCCATCTGCTACCTCGAAAGACAGAATCAGAAGTCCAGGCATACATCAGAGTTGTAACAACCGCCACGGCAGACTGTATCGTCGGATACGTGTTGACGTGAGAAATGCTATATCCCTCACCCTTCAACCAAAGCTGGAAAGCAGGCTGGGCCATGCCGCCACAGCCATTGTTAAAGAGGATATACAAGAGGGTAAGTAGGTAAATGTGCCAGCTGGAAAAGATCCTCTTGAGTTTCTCCATCGTAAAGGGGGCGCGGTTTGCTCTTCCTTCGAGCTCCATCCGTCGCTTGGCAAGGGCGATGTCGTCCTTGGTGAAATACCAAGATCGGGTGATTTCAGGCACATCTGGGAAGAAAAAGAAGCCGGCCACGGCGATAGGAAGCGAGATGACGGTGTCAATGATAAAGAGCCACTGCCAGCCGTGAAAGCCGTGAACCCCGTCGAGGCGGTACACAGACGCCATGAGGTACCCTGAGAACATGCTTCCAATGTTGCCGGTAGCGTGAAAGATGCATGATCGCTTGGCAAGCTCATCTTTGCGGTACCAAGAGCCAATGATGTACTGCATGCCGGGGTAGAATGTGCTCTCTGCCAGGCCGATGAAGAAGCGGAGTGCGTAGAGCTGTTGGACGTTGGTGCACTTGGCCATGATGATGGTCAGGACGGACCAGGTCACCTCGCAAGCGGGAATCCAGATGGAGGGTCGTACTCGTGTGAGCAGTAGGTTACTACACCATGTTAGCTTTGAGTTCAACGGTTCTGCTCTAACTAACATACCTGGGAATCTCCCCAAGGACGTAGCCAACAGTCCACAGAGTCTGCATGTAGTTGAGCTCATTACCATGCATGTTGAGGTCCTCCTTCATCCCAGAAACAAAGGCATTGTTGATGTTGATCTGGTTCAAGTTCTTGATAAAGTACCCAAGAGAAGCAAAAGTGAGGATGACAGCGTCAAGCTTGAAGAGGAACTTGCGCTCCTCGGGGGACTTGTCGAGCGTATCCCAGATGTAAGAACGCCACGTCTTGGGCGGCAGATCATCGTCGCTGTCAGTATCGTTCCCTCTAACAACGACAGTTGCAGATGGCTCAGACTTGGACGACGCATTGTCACGCCCGGCGTCTTTGTCGTCGTAGGCCGCAGACATTGTGGCTGAGGCTGGGCAGCGATGGACGAGGCTTAGCTAGAATCGGTAGCAGTCTTCAGAGTTTCTTGTCGATGCATGAGAGGGCAGTTGATGATCTTATAAGTAGTTGCTGATATCCTCGAGGTGGCCAAAGCAGCTCATCCTTGATGACGTGACGGAAGGAGCAAAAGAGGGCAAGCGAGAAAAAATATGCTTAATCTTTTTTAACCCTTGGATCTTTCGGCTACCAGATCAAAGACATGAAAGTAGAGATACAAGTATGGGGCAACAAGGTCTGTAAGAATGATCCCTTGGCGTGTCCCACCAGTGTGCCCACTATATCGGAGGAAACGCATCCCCATGGCCTGTTTGATGCCAATAGAGGTCAATCGTATCCGTGAAAACGCAGTCATCGGAGCGGCCCCGACAGCTTTTGGTGCCATCACGCAATTATAGTCAAGACTTGTGTCCTATCCATCCGTGGGGCTGAAACCGGGGTCGAACTAGGGACGCATAATTATCCCACCGCATCACGTCACCGGCAACCCATCACAAGCTACAGTATGGGGTACGGATTGTGGGATAGACGTCCCTGCCTCATGTCTGCGGCCGTTGAGTCTTTGCTCGGGAGCCAGTATCGGCACTAGGAGAGTTGCCAAGATAACGTTTGTTCGGGTTTAAGGCTCCGAGTCTGGAAAGAGGTGCGCCGTTTTGATGCACGACATCAATAAGCAAACCAACATGACACCTGCCATCATGTTCTCTCGGGATGGTTTGATGTCTTATCATATCCCTTGGCAGGCCTTAAGGAGCCAATTCTCTGCTCTTTTGTACTGTATAATTCCTAATCTTGATCGTGGCCCGTCAACCACTGAGCCATCTTGGCCTCTTCCTCCGCAAGACAAGATACGACGACGCTTGAACCGCTCATAGATCCGATCCCGCCCATACAATCCCTCACAGACCGACGGCCGAGTCCGGCCCCACAACCCGAGTGGGAGATGTCAATCTTTTCACCCACGCGTACGAGATGGCCGGTAGGACAAGATGGCTGCCACGTGGAGGCGATGACGCCAATACAAGGGTGCAAGCACACAAGGCGTTCGACAGGCACAGACGGGCTTGGCAAGGCAAATTACACCAAGTTCAACAATTACGGAGCTGAATTTGATGTTCTGGTTGCTCTACCCAAGCAATCTGAACAAGGCTATTCCAGGTTTGAAGCATGGGATCATCAGGAGCCTCACCGACCAGTCTCCATCATGCCTGGTCAGCTTGGCCAAGGGCCGAAGGCTCATAAACTGCAACTTGGTGCCACAAAGAATCCTTGGCAAGCCTTGGATTGTTGCCAAGTCAGTCCAACCAGGAAGCTCATATCGTTCATGTTGGGAAGTGGAACCGTCCGCTGCCACGGAGCTTGATCGGCGCTGGAATTGGCAACGTAAAAGAGGGAAATGGCTCATCAGCTACGAGGGTTATTATGGGAAGAAAGTATCTTGGTTAGTAGAGGTGCAGTGTAGCCAAGGCCGAGTTCGCAGGTTGCATACAGTCGAGAAGGTCTCCCGAGGTCGAGGTTCAAGGCCCAACACAACATCGGGAATGCAACCAACACTGAATCAAAGGGCACTTTTGTAATGGGAGTGACTAATATTTCATCAAGGCTATTTTATTGTGAATGAGCCCTGGTTGAGAAAAAACCGAAACTTATGAAGCACTGAAGAGAAGAGACGAGAAGAGAAGCTGAAGAGCCTTGGGGTTTAACATCTCATTTACTCGGTTGATCTAAACTATTCAGACACAAGTTATTCACTTGAGAGTCGCAGGGCCACCTACAACCACTGAGGACGGATGAAGCTGTCACAGCAATATGGTGCGAGTTGAAGAATGGGGCCTCATTGTTCTTGATCCGAATCAAGGCATCTAACTGATCTAGGGTAGTCCTAACAGATCTCAAGGATGCTTAAGCTTATCTAGGGATCGATCCACGGCTGAGCTGCCTCTCCACCGATGACATGACCAATGTCAACATGGGCTGCTTTATGTGAGGAGAGGATATGAGAAAGGGTATAGAAGTCGATAGGTATTAGTATAATAGAACGTAATTTAATTATAACCTCGCTATGCTAATACTATTAGGCCTATACTAGAATTATTAAGATTAATATACTTAGGTAGATAATTCTATCTTATTTATATAGAGGTAATATAGGGATAAAGCTATTACTAGCTAGGTAATTACTTATTACTATAATAATAAGGTTATAGCTAGAAAGAGAATAAGAATATTATTATATATCGACTTAGATTTTTTTATTACTTTCTTTCTCTTATATATTATATTTATATTATTTAATTATATATTTATTCTTAAAATAAGCCCTCTATCTTTCTTCTATTACCTAATAACTAGGGAATCTTATTAGTCTATTTATACTTAGCTTCTTAAGGTATTATTTTACTTTAATTATAGCTCTTCCCTCTTAATTTCTACTAAAAGCGCCCTAATTATATTAAATAATAATAATAACCTTACTTAATTAATCGATCTTATAGCTAATTCCCCTTATCCCCGGGCTATAATAATAACTATAAATATACTTATAACCTATTTAATATTTAATACCTATACCTATATATTTTATAAGAATAAAATAAGGCGCGATTAAAATATATAGCTTATTTAATAAGCCTTAATATACCTTATTAATCTTATCTTAAATAATAGATTTTATTTTATTACTACTAAATATATATATAATACCCCTATAGATCTTTATAGATAGGGTCTTCTTATTTATATCTTATAGTCTAAGGGAAAGTTTTAATACTCTTTTTATATTAATTTTAAGTCTTTTAGATCTTTACTTAAAGCTTTATTATATAGCTTCACCTTAAGTAAATAAAATAAAGAAGAATAGATACTTATAGCTAATATTAATAATACCTTTCTATATAGGCTAACCTTCTTTTCTTATAAGGCCTAAGTATCTATAATTATTACTTAGCTCTTTAGTTATATCTATAACTTTAAGGAGCTAAAAGAAAGAATTATATTACCTATTTATTTCTATCTATAACTTAAGATAGATAATCTCGACTTTTTATTACTACTTAAAGCTAAGGGAAAGAAGAGAGTATATAACCTCTTATTTCCCGAGCTTAATTTAAACCCTATCTCGCTAAGCTTAGTTAAGTCTAAGTATAGCTATAATACTAAGAGGCGAGCTATTAAGGTTAAATAAGAATTTAAATCTCTTATTAAGAAATATTAAGCTCTTATTAAAGTAAAGCTAAAAGTTAAATTAGAACCCCCCCGCGATAAAAATAAAGGCTTTTTTACTAATTAATATATATAGTCTCCCTTAGAGGTAATTAATTAGGTAGATCTTAGCGAGCCTTTATTTAAGAGTAGCTTTAATAATAATATAAGGAGCTAAGGCTAAAATAAGATAACTTAGCTTAATAGCTATATATAGTCTAACTCTATATAAACCCTTAATTAAACCTAAGTTTCTAAGAGAAAGCTATAGGTTTCTTTAAAGGTTAGGGAGGTATAGAGAGAGTAATATAACTTAGCTATTAAGGTAATATAGTAAAGTAATATAATAATTTATATCCTTAGTATAATTATCTTATTTTCTTTCTTTATCTATTTATATATAGATAAAACCTTTTTATTATTTATAGGCGCTATATATTACTAATTATTTAATTACTTAGTTTCTTATAATATCCTTTATTTATTTACTTTTTATTATTATTAATAATTAATTATTATTACTCTCGGTTATTATTAAAGTATATATTTATTATAAAGATTATCCTATATCTATCTATTAGGCTAACTAAGTATAAAACCCTCTTAGGTATTTAGACTTTAATTAATTAAATACTTTTTTCTTTCTTTATTATTTTTATATTTTCTATCTCTCTTATATTAATATAAAAGGCCTCTTATACTTAGGCTAGAGCTTAGGTTCTAGCCTAAGCTTAGAGTAATACTTTTATTTAAATAATAAACTTAAGGCTTAATTAAGCCTAATAAGCTACCTAATTAATAAGTTATATTAGCTATAATTATAGCTTTAATCTCTAGGGCTAGGGATACTTAATAGGTATATAATACCTTAAATACCTTAGCGAAGCTATTTTATTTAATTAGAGAAGAGGTATTAATAAAACTAATTATATATAATATATATATTATATTAGCGAGCCCTAATAGACTAATTATAAAACCTATATTATTAATAACTATTTTTATAAAATATATACTTATATTCTTATCCCTATCCCCTTATTAATTAATATATATATATATAAGATCCCTACTAGCCTTATTAGTAATACCCTTAACCTTAACTTTATATTTAAATAAGGTAATAATAACCTTAAATCCCTATTCCCTTAAGGTATACCTTAACTTATATAGATCCTACCTAGCGATTAGTTTTATTATTAGCTTACTTAAGAATCTTATTAACTTATTATTAGCGCTATAATAAACCTTTATATATTATTCTAAGTATTAATTAATATCTATTATAAAGAGTTTACCCTAAGA
>JABFEX010000355.1:0-20506 GCA_013623515.1 Fusarium illudens
ATATTATATCTTATTAGGTGCTAATAATCTTACTAAGAGTACTATTATATATTACTAATTATAAGAGTATTATTAATACCTTATTATAAGGATTATCTTTAGCTAAGAAAAGCGATCTAAGGTTAAGATAAGAACTAAAGGCTTAATTAAGGCTCTATTACTAATTATTAAGTAGCACCTATAAGTAATTTACTTACTGCTTACTATAGATAGCTAGGACTCTTCTCTTCTTTTTATTATTCTAGACCCTCGAGATAATTAATTTAAGAATTAAGTAAATACTACTAATAATAACAATGCCCTATAGCTTAGAGATATTATTCTATTAGTAAAGACCTTAGATCGTATATCTTAGATACTTCTAGGATACGCTTAGTCTTTAGCTCTTAAGCTAGGACTCTACGATATAGGTAATATAGTATCTACTTAGCCCCCGGGCCTTTAAGCGTAATAGACCTATCTACGCGACCTTCTCTATATCTTCTTAGAATAGCAGTCTAGTAGACTAGGGTATTTATCTATAATACCTATCTCTATCTCTTATTTTATATTAGAGCATTCTCTAAGTAAGTAAGATAACTCTATTAGTCTTAATACCTAGCTTAACCTTACTAGCCTCTTATAAACTATTATTAATATACTCTATCTATTAGTAATAGCTATTTAAGATATCTTAAGTAGTAGTAGATATATAAATATTATTAAGTACTTTTAATAATAATTAGCGGTATAGAGAATAACTTACTTTTACTAAGAGAATAAATATTCCCTTATTTATATAACTAGATTTACTAACTTCAGCTATTAAGAGTTATTAGTATATACCTATAAGGATATTTCGATTAAGTTTAATTACCTTCGCGCTTTTATAAATTCGCTAGGAATATAAGTTATTATTAATTACATCCTTAGCGGGATACCTCTAAATTCTATTAATACTAATACTCTTTAATCTTTTATTACTATAACTAATTATTCTGTTATTAGGGAAGTTATTAATAACTTATACTAGGCTCTTAAACTAATTAATAAGCTTTTAGAGGCTAATATACTCTAGTATTACTTTATTAGAGTCTTTCTTCGTATTATTATAGCCTCTATCTTCTTATTAAAGGCTCTAAGTCTTAAGAGTTATACTATAGACTTAGAGGCCTCCCTTAGTATTCTAAAGAGAAGTACTAAGGCACTAAGGGCGAGTAACCTCGATGAGATATACCTCGCCTCGCGCGATAGAGAGTTACTAGAGATATATCTAGAGAGATTTAGATAGGGTATAGTCCTAATATCCATTTTAAGAGGTATTCCCCTCCTTAATAAAAGCACTTAATAGGCTTTCGATAGCGGTATTACATAAAGAGATAGCTTAGGGGATATATTAATACTAGCTATTGACAATTAGTTAGTGCTTCCTTTTAATCTGAGTATTATATTATTCGGGTTTTCTAACGATATGCCTAACTTAGCCGAGTAAGAGGATAGGTCTTAGGACTTTCTATGGAGTTTGCTAAATATGTGATATTAGGTTCGGTCTGATTGCTTTATAATTAGGGATTTAGTGCCGCTGTATTGTAATATTCTTATACAAATGGCCAGTTTGAAGAATCTCGTGTCAATAGCCGTATCCTAGTCACACCCCATGATGAAGAGATGCTGAGTTTGGTGACTGACAGACACATCACATGCGACTCTCGGCTGGTGTCACCAATTATTCCACACTGGATACAGCAGTTACACCTATGTACGACAAGATGAGAGTTCCACTGCAGTGTGATGAATTGTGACAAACATCAAGCCTTCAATGCTGTTTGTAAAAAGTCAGAGATGAGTAGGCAGATGACAAAGGTGACTCTGGGTGACAGTGAATCCATGTTATCTATCGACCCAACGGGTTCCTCCTAAGAAGTCAGCGGTTTCATTATATCAGCATGCCACCTGAGTCTTGAAAGGCTACTGGGCAACCGAAAGAAAACCCTAGCTTGTCTAAAATGTGCGGTGGTCCAGAGCCTGAACAGCTTTGCGGAATGACTCTTTTCCAGTCCAGCAGACAGAACCTGTCTAAATCAGCAAGCTGCATAGAAACGCCAAATCATGCCCGGGATAATAACTCCATCCAAAGGCTACACATGGGCCGAGACATAAAGCTTGTCACGTCAATCACAGTCCCGTATAGATCGGATGTTGAGTCATTCTCGATCTTCAGACGAGACCTTCATCAAACACACCTACCAAGCGGACCCAGTGGCAGGAAACAAAAGGTCTTTATCACTCATTGACTGAGCTATGAGACAGCTTGACAGTGATTCAGTCACCTTAGCAATAGATATATAATGTCCTCGTGAGGAGAGGTGAGGATTTCTCAAGTCACCAAGCCCAACCAGACTACACTCACTCTCTGGAGCCAACACCTTGTTGATATTGACTGCCACATCTACTCCTCACTTGCCAAGTTCCCTCTGAACAGCAAAATGAAGGCACAGTTTCACCTTTTTCCCCTTTTCTGGCTTTTCGCCCTCATCGTAGCGGAACGTGTTTCCTACGATGGGTACAAAGCCTTCAGCATCGCAGCCAGCGAGAACCTCGAGCAAATCAGAGAGCAACTCTCGTCCTTCGCCTATGTCTCTCTCGGATGCGAGGAAGGCCAGTCTGATCACCTGGACATTGCTATCCCCCCTGACAGCATTTCTGATTTCGAGGCCCTGGGTCTTCAGGCGACAGTCATCAGCGACGACCTAGGCGCTGACTTTGCAGTTGAAGGCGTTTTTGAGCCTTATACCCGCAGTACGTCAGTCTATGCACTCTTCATAGCTAAATACTAATTGTTGGCAATTCCAGAGCAGAGTACATCATTCAAGTTGGGAGAGGCTACGACTCCCATGCCCGATCTCTCATGGTTCAACACATACCACGACTATGCTGACCACCGCGGATTCTTTGAGGACCTCCAGGCTGCCTTCTCCACCAAGTCTGAAATCTTCACCGTCGGCAAATCGTACCAGGGTCGAGATATCTACGGTCTTCACTTTTGGGGAAAGTATGGCAAGGGGAAGAAGCCTGCCATCTACTTCCACGCCACAGTCCATGCGCGAGAGTGGATTGCTGCTCCTGTAAGTGAATTCCTTCTCGGGTATTGTCCGTGGTTTGGATGACCAACGATATGGCAGGTCCAGGAATACCTTGCGTGGCAGCTCATCGGCGGCTATTTGCGCGGCGACTATGAAATCCGGGCGATCGTTGATGAATATGACTTCTACATGATCCCTTTTGTCAATCCCGACGGTAAGTCTGCAAGCCAGTCAGAGTCACATATACTAACTCAGACTCAGGATTTGTCTACACTCAATCCAAAGATCGTCTATGGAGGAAGAACCGCCAACCTCGTAGAGGAACCACGTGTGTGGGAACGGACGGAAACCGGAACTGGCCCTACAAGTGGGAAGTTCAGGGTGGTGCATCTACCGAGCCATGCGCCGAGATCTACAAGGGCAAGTCAGCGGGAGATACGCCTGAGATCAGTGCTATTACGGCTTTCACCAACAGTCTGACCCAGTCCACCGACATCAAGCTCTTCATCGACTTTCACAGTTATGGCCAGTACATCCTACTACCATACGGCTACGACTGCGATGCCGTGGCCGAGAACAACAAGACACAGATGAAGCTGGCTGGCGAGATGGCACAGCAGATTTTCAAGGTCAACGGCACGGAATACACCCACGGCCCGAGCTGCTCCACGCTGTATCCGAGCACCGGCACCGCGCCTGATTACATGGCGGGCAAGGCCGGGGCAGAGTTTGCGTGGACGATCGAGCTTCGACCATCTTGGAACGGGTTCAGTGGGTTTGTCCTGCCACCGGAGGAAATCCTCTCTACCGCTCAGGAGATGTGGGATGGGATCAAGTACGTCTTGGAAACGATGTAGACCAACTGGATGGGGAAGTACAACACCCGAAGCGCAAGCTAGCATCGGTGCTTGGTGTTGTGGGATAGGAAGTTGAACTCGTGAGTCGAGGATGCGTGCACTCGACAGACAGTATAGCTTCGAGACCAATTAAATCATCTCCCGAGACCTGCCAAGCCCTCGTCGAAAGACTCGGCACTATTAGCACCCAAGCTAACGTACAGGTTCAAGTACTTTTGAGAGTAACATGGATAGAGAGGGGAATGAGAGCATCACGGCAGAGCTAACGCGATGATAACATACCTAATACCTCACTCAAGTTATTAAATCTCATTGAATCTCATGGATCACAGCTGGGAAGGTGTTCGCTTACAGGAGCCACATTTCCTCACGGTGGAGAGAACCAAGAGGTACAGTATGCCTTGAGAATATTGGGGCTAAGAAGGGCAACATCATGGTTGCCTCGATTTGCAAAGGTACGTCATTTGTCTCAAATGCGTCAGCTGTTAGAACAGTTTTAGCTCTCTGAGCATCGGGAACGCTCGAAACTCTTGAGCTTTCCCAAAGTCCGTCAATCGTTCATAGCGTGAAATGAAAGTAGTGCATTCTCCATGCCCCAGACTTTGACCTGATCAGACATTTCTCGTTCAGATGCATGCATGACATGGATACCAGCCTTGGCCTACGATTCGGGCTTACCACTCCCAAAGTCCCAAATGTACTTGTGGGGATGGCTACGTGTCTGTTCCTCGCCCCAATCCAGGCCGTAAAGAGGTCATCCCGAAATTCAGATATCCATCATTCAATTCAATCATAGGTCTAGTACAGTGACTCTTATCTCGACTCCAACAGCCACTTGGCCGGATATCGGCCCCGCTCCAGGATGCACTTGTCACACGGACAATCGCTTTGAGAAAGAATGCGGGGTAATGAGACAGTCGGAGTCCACCGCCTTCCTTCACATCAGGAAGGTTTCCGCTACTCCGTACGGCAAGGTTCTTTATCGAACTCTACTCTTGACAACCCTCTCCTCTTGCAACTGGATAACCTTTGCGTTGCAACTATGGCCCAATCCAACTCTATCTTCAAGTCTTTTGCTTATCCTGGCAACCATGAGAAGCTCGCCAACCATCCGCCCACTCAAAACTTCATCGACAATGAGCTCGTGACTTCCAACGCGACACAATGGATCGACGTGCACGACCCTGCAACAAACGAACTCCTGACTCGGGTCCCTGAGAGCACCAACGATGAGTTGAAGGAGGCCGTTCGGTCTGCCAAGGCCGCGTTTCCAGCCTGGAAGAGGACCAGCATCATCAAGAGACAACAGATCATGTTTCGACTCACCCACTTGGTCCGCAAGCACATGGATGACCTCGCCACCAGCATTGTTGCAGAGCAAGGCAAGACCTTTGCCGATGCTCGGGGCGATGTTCTCCGCGGTCTCCAGGTGTGCGAAACAGCCTGTGGAATCACCACGCAGCTGACGGGCGAAGTGCTCGAGGTGGCAAAGGACATGGAGACTCGCTCCTACCGTCAGCCATTGGGAGTAGTGGCAGCCATCTGCCCATTCAACTTCCCCGCCATGATTCCTCTGTGGAGTCTGCCGATAGCGACCGTCACCGGAAACTGCATCATCGTCAAGCCCTCTGAGCGTGACCCTGGGGCGGCCATGATGATTGCAGAGCTTTGCAGAGAGGCCGGTTTCCCGCCAGGCGTGGTCAACGTCATCCACGGCTCCAAAGACTCGGTGGATTTCCTCCTTGATGAGCCTGAGATCCAGGCCATCTCCTTTGTCGGCTCCAACAAGGCCGGTGAATACATCTATCAGAGGGGAACCACCAACGGCAAGCGTGTGCAAGCGAACCTAGGAGCCAAGAACCATGCTCTCCTAAGCCCTGACGCCAACAAGGATCATGCTCTGGACGCCATCGCGGGAGCGGCCTTTGGAGCTGCCGGACAGCGATGCATGGCCTTGAGCGTTTTGGTCACGCTGGGAGACGCCAAGGAATGGTTACCAGATCTTGTCAACAAGGCCAAGACCTACGTCGCCGGGAGCGGCTTTGACCCCAAGTCTGACCTTGGCCCTGTCATCACTCCCCAAAGCCGAGAACGCTGCGAGGCTCTCATCGCGAGTGCAGAAAAGGAGGGAGCAAAGATTGTTCTGGACGGACGCGGATACAAGCCCGAGGGCTTCCCGAACGGCAACTGGGTAAGTCCCAATGATATGTTACGATTAATCACAGACCACTAACCAACTCGATTCAGGTTGGACCAACTATCATTGCTGGTGTTCGTCCTGAGATGGAGTGCTACAAGGAAGAGATCTTTGGTCCTGTCCTCCTGTGCATGGAAGAGGCAACTCTCCAAGACGGCATTTCCTTGATCAATGCCAACGCTTGGGGCAATGGAGCCGTCATCTTCACCAACTCTGGTGCAAAGGCCTCTTTGTTCCAGCAGGAGATTGATGCAGGCCAAGTTGGAATCAACGTGCCGATTCCTGTCCCACTGCCGATGTTCTCCTTTACCGGAAACAAGCGAAGTGTGGCTGGAACCGGTCTTGCTAACTTCTATGGCAAGGATGGGTTGAGATTCTACACTCAATGGAAGACTGTCACTTCATTGTGGCGATCCGAGGAAGCGAGTACCGGCGAGAAGTTTACAACCATCATCTCAGCGGAATGAGTGCCGGGCTTGAGCTGCATTATATAGCACTTTGACAAATGTTTGCAATAAATGGCGACCAGGTTGACATTCAAGTCAAAGACGTGGGTATACCACAAGTGCTTGTTCTTCTATTACTTGTCATCAAGATACGTAATGTGGGGTACGTACATAAACCACTACTATACCAGCATCATAAGATACGTCTATAAGGCACACAAAGTAGAGATATAAACACAACTGTCTATAGGAAAGACTTGGGCCTAAATCCTACTTCGAGATTGCTGTTTCTGGTAGCATTCTCGAGATGCCCGAGCAAGCTACCCTGGAGCTGAGTCATCGCGCGAATGGCACGTGGAGTGGCACGTGACACTTTCCAAAACCCACAGAATGCCTCCATAAATCCTTGCGACGACGGAGAACCTGTCAACCCGAACACGCCTGGTCCTCTTTGCAACCCACCCAGAATCGTTCTTGATTTTCTATTCATAGCGGCCCCTCAAACCCTACGCGCAGGGACCCTGGCGAATAGAGCATGCCCCATTGTGGGCTGAACCTGAACCACCATGGCGCCCCATAACATCTATCTCGAGTACAAAAAAGACACCAAATATCTGCTCTACTGGATGATAAATGTCTCAAATCGCATCATCAAGACATCTGCAGATGAAATCGCTGCAAAGGTCAACTCAACAGGCCAAACAACCGTGGCCGGCCTCATCTCCATGTCCCAACTCATCGCACAACATGGCGAACCAGTCCCGAGCGTCATTTTTCGTCTGTTCGGATCCATCATTGAAGCGAGATCCATCATCAGCAGCGCTTTTCATCAGCTCGTGAGCTCTAACCAAGATGAAGACCTGAAGCGCAGCAACGCGAGCCACAAGCATTTCATCGACACACTTCGCGAATCGTTTGCTATTCTGGGAGGCGGCTCATGGAACCAGAGCCAGAGCAACCAAGATCCCGATGATGATCAAGATGTGGAGCAAGTCATCTTTGCCAACATGTTCAAAACCTTGACCGTCGAGGCCGAAGATGAAGGCTCATCCGAAGAAGAGGAGGATGAACCTCAAACGCCATCAGCTCCGCGGAAAGTCTCAAGAAAACCAGGAAAGGGCAAGAAGGGCAAGAAGGGCAAAGGAAAGAAACAGAAGAAGCCCAAGAAGCCAGCTGCCACCAAGAAGCCCGAAAGCGAGGAAGTCCCCATCGAGAGCATCAAAATCATTGAGGATGCTGATGGTATCACGACGGACTACCTGATGGCTGTGTACTCGGCCGTCAAGGAGTGGATGGACCTGAGGGCTTACATACAGGGCCTCTGGAAAGAGGTCGCCTACAAAGGTCTCAATGGTGCCGTGGCAGGAGCTGTCTCCAACATGGCCGTCTCCATGATCAAGCAGACCAGCTCTGCCATCTTTGTCGACTTTCCTGGACACGACTCGTACGAGACAATCATGAAGACCATCACCCGCGGCGACGCAGACAAAGCTCAAGGCAATTTCACAGTGACAATGCACGCCATTGACCCTCACGGCAGACTGAGCAACAAGCCCAAGGAGACTGCTGTCAGCGTCAAGGAGCAGTTTTTCATCTACGCCTATCAAGATCTCGTGGATTTCGTCGTCGACTTCCAGTCAAACCGAAGCGGAAAGCCCACAAAGGCCATGCAAGCCAAGATCGCCAACTGGGACCCGGGCTTCAACCTGCAAAGAGCGACAGAACAGCAGCGACTTGATTGGCGTCGCTCCTACACAATCAAGTGGCTGTACGATCTTGTCAATGTGTACTCGTCTATTGTGGTGCAGCGAAACACTATGAAGGGCGAGAAGCACGTCTATGAGAGAGTCGACTGGTCTGCCTCTGGTCCTTGGGGCGTTCACCGTCGACTGTATGGGCTGAACGAATTCGCCGGAGAGATCACGTCGATGGCCATGAAGAAGCCCGGAACAGACATTCGGAAAATGATCCTTCCTCACCACGTTTTCCAGCTTCAATGCATTGTCGACTCCATGACGGTCTCCCGAGGCTGGCAACTCAGCACCCTTCGAGGACACGTTCTGGAAGCACCAGCCCCTGGATTTCGACCCAGACGCGATGTAGACCTCTTTCTTGACCGCGAGAATGAGCGGTTTGCAAGAGGCTACTGCGCCTCGGTGAGCCTGGCGAAGGCGAGTCTCGAGAAGGATGGCAATCGGCGCGAACTCGCAAACATCCTTGAACTCCTGCAGATAATACAGGAGGATTTCATCAACTGGCTCGGCGAGAGCAAGTACATGCACGGGCTGACGACCATACCCCCGTCTCGCTTTTCAGACCACAGCTCGAACGGGCTCTGGGAGTATTCTCCGTTCCTTTGCGGCGTTGGTCTCATGGAAAGCCTCGAGATGGCATACCTCATGGGCATGGTGATCTGGGACATGATGCCCGAGCCAATGTTGCTGATTCACCTCCACAACATACTCGTCCAGAAAGGTCATCTGACACGGTGCATCGGATTATTCCAGACGATCCACGATTTGATGGCTGAATCCTTCTTTGTGGATGGGCGTCATCCAACCTCGGATTTCGGCCAGGCCCTCCTCGACAAGGTCGGCGACAAAGGCACCAGGCTTTCAAAAGCCAAGCGGCGAACCATGATGCAGCAGGTGCCCTCTAATGGCGATATCCATCAATACCTGAACCCGGGCGCGAATCAGTTCTTCCAGCAAACGCCCTTCCTGATGCTTTGTCGAAGGGCGGATTGGAATCCAGACGCGATCCCCGACAAGGACCTTCCCTTTGGCACCGTTTCGTTCTTTCGGCGGCTCGCTTCTTTGAAGAAGTCTCAACGCAAAGATTCGCCCCTTGTACTCCGGGCCAAGGCAGCTGGGGTGGGCGAGAAGGAGATACTGGACATTGCGGACAAGGCGGCCGGTCTGGACGAGGCCGAGCCGGCAATCCCACAGTCCCTCATCGACGCATTAACTCCAGAAGGGTACAAAAGGATGGCGCCTGGCAGCCTGGACATGGCCACTGGGACAGCACGCAGGACAGGATCCCAAATCTCTGGGCGTGATCTCCTGGAATTTGCTCGAATGGACATTATGAGCGATGTAGCCGGGATCCGGCCACTGCTCAGTCTCAACTATCTGTCCGTGAGCGTCGTCTTCTTGTGGGTGTTTAGCCAGATCGAGGACCGTCTCAAGAAAGCAAGAAATCGATCCTACATTGATGCGTACGAGAGGCCTGGGCCATGGCAGGCGGATAAGCGAATCACTCTCACACTCCTGGCATTGGAAGAGGGCGACCAGGAATGCCTGAAGATCATGGGTGAAGCGTTCGAGAGCTGCCGCTCGGGCTTCATGGACTACATTTACTGGGAGGACCTGGAGACGTCACCGGAGCCAAAGCCGGGGCCGGGGGAATCAAGCCCAGAAAGATGTCTCGTCATGTAGGGTGAATAGACGCGATTGGCATCTCATTCACAAGACTAATCAGCAGTTGTCTGACTTGCGTTTTATATGCTGGGTCTGAATGTGGGTTGTAGGCAGAATGAAATAGTTGAAGCCACACAATATGAGCTTGTAAGACGACCATTTTGAAGTCGTCGGCCAGAACTATTATCCGCATTGCCTAACTCCGTAGGAAGCTGACGTGGAATACCTAGATCAACACAAGATCTCAGCACACCCGGGCTTGGTCTCGGGGGTTCGGGGCCTAAAAGGAATCCGGTGTGTCTTAGCGATGGAGCCGAGCTAGCTTATTCCCGGCGCGGAACAGGACCCTGGTACAGCCGAGTATTTGAGGAAGGATGCTAACAGGCACATGGAGATTTGTGTGCGGAGAGGGCGATTACTGTTAACGTTTGACCACAAAGACATGCCTATACCGATCCAGGGAGCATGACCTGGCTCCGAGAGGCATGAAGACATCCGCTCCTTCCGGGTCCGCCTTGACAATACTCTCGCTAGAAGAGGTTGGAAGAATGACCAGCAAATAATATAACAGCTATTATCTCGAAAGACCATCTGAAGGAATCTCGGTAACAAGAAGGTGGACTCATACGACGAATGACTGGGTGGATCTCACGGCAAGGACCCCGGTCAGGGTAAAAGAGGCCTAGTACTTAAGATTGGCATCCCCCGAACCCGGTCGTATTAACCTGCGGATGCGAAAGCGATTTCCGAGCCTGACACTGACACACTGACGCTGACCCCGACAGCCCACCACACGAAGCCAAGGAGATCTCGTGCCATTCCAGCCCTCACCGTTCAAGGGATACGATACGATCGTCTTTCACATCCATTCGCTTGGACAATGCGACCACCATCCAAGCGGCTCGGCCACAAAAAGTCCCGGGCGGGTTGCCTCCGCTGCAAGGCACGGCATGTCAAGGTGAACATCTCCATCTCCATCTCCCCCACCGCCAGTCGCTGCGTGCATCTTGCTGAGAGAGAGGCTAGTGTGATGAGCAACGCCCTTGTCGTAACTGTGTTCGCTTCGATGTCGTTTGCAGTTTAACCCAAGATCCCAATGCGATTTCTACGACCGCGACATCCCCAATAGAACAAGCAAGCAATCCATCACCTGGGTCTTCGTCCCACCAGGGCGTGTCCATCACATCCCCCAGACCCTCAGCTGAAAGTGAGCCGTGCCACTCACCGACATGGATGCAAAGTTTACGTCTCCTCCATCATTACGACACTGTCGTCTGTACCATCCTCTCGCAGGAGCCAGAGACTGTAGATGTCTGGAGGAAGGTCGTGCCCGAGGCAGCCTTCTCCCATGTATGCATAGTCATTGCTGGTATACATGCGTCGGCCATGAACTAACGGTATTTAGGAGTTCCTCATGCACGGGGTACTAGGCCTGTCGGCCATGCATTATGCTCAAAGTCACCCCGATCAACGCAGGGAATACAGCCTAATCTCGTCGCATTACCAGAGCCTTGCGGTGCAGGCTTTTGCAACCAAGCTGCAAGACATCAACGAGGATAATTTTGAGTCCTACTTCTTCCTCGCCACATTCGTCTTCATTCTCAGCATGTGTTCCATCGCCGACCGGCAAGATTCGGGGCTGCCAGTTCCCCCCAGTGACATTTCACAGTCGTTCATGCTCCTCCAAGGGATCAAGAGTATTTGCGAGTTCAAGCCAATGGAGACATGGAGCCGCGACGGGCCGTTGGCGCCGCTTCTTGAGAAGGACGAGCCAGTGTCTGTCAAGCGTACAGGCGCTTTCCAGAGCCGCATGGAACAGCTGTACACCCTTGCAAGGGACCTGAGCCCAACATTCAGCGCCATCAATGTCCAGTCGGCTTGCCTGTTGGCTATCGAATCGTTGAGGACCACCCACAATGCCTGCACGACCGACATCATGTCAGCTCGTGCCCGTCGGATATGGCTGTGGCCCATGTCGCTTACGCAGGTTTTCATCGAGCTCATCAGCAACAACCATCACGTTGCACTCATCATCTTGGCTCATTACGCGGCACTGACAAAGCCATTCGAGCATCCTCATTGGATGAACCGAGAATGGAGTTCCAATGTCATGGCCTCTGTCGAGTATGCCTTGGATGAAAGATGGCACGAGTGGATTGCATGGCCTAGAAAGGTGTTGACGGAACATATTGATGTAGACGAGATGGACCCATAGCTGAATAAAACAACAACAATCTATATACATATTAAGTTTCTTGATCAAAGAGACATGTCCAGCGCCTTCTAAAAGCCCAATTTTATTCCGGGAGGGGGGTAATTCTATGAAAATGCAAAGAGACGACGGTTAAAGGTTGGCGATTTCGTACTTCTTCCTCAGCATCTCGCCGTATCTCAGAATAAGGAATGGAATAGGGATGAGTGCCACAGCAATGAAGCCAAGCATGCTGTTTCCCCAGCCAAGGCCAATCGCGTTGTACATCTTCATTCCGCAGAGGGGAAGAAGGGCACCCGCAATCGATCTCATGATGGTGTTGGCTGCGAGTGCCGAGGCGGCGTACATTTCGTATGCGTCGACGAGATAGACGCAGATGGCCATGAAGCAAACGAGATTTCCTAATCGGTTAGCCGTGTTTCAAAAATGCACAAGAGAGAACTTACCAATGCCGATAATGGCCAGTCCAATGATGGGCGCCATCCAATGAGTCTCAAACTCGGCAGTCCAGCCATAGATGAAGAAGCCAATAGGGAAGAAGATGGCAGCAGCTGGAAGAAGCTTCAGTCGAGATTCGGGCTTGAAGTTATCAACAGCCAGTTGCTTCTTGACTTTCCTGTTGCTGTCAAACGCGAACCAACCCATACCCACGAAGCTACCAATACCAAGACCGAGATAAACCAGCCCAACCGTCTTTGTCGAGAAGTCATATGCTTCTTCAAACACATAAGGCACCGAGGTAAAGAGGAGATACAGGTAACCGTAAATGATTGCCAGGTAGACGGCAAAGATGGTGCAGATGGGGGAGAAGATGAGCAGCTTGGCGGATCTCACGATGCATCGCTTGAGAAGCTGGTTCCTGGTGAGTCCACTGTCCAACTTTGAGCGTAGACGGTCGTTGCCGGTTTCCTTGCGAAGTCGGATCGTCTTTCGTTCCAGGATGATAGGAGCGTAGCTCTCCTTCATGGTGACAAACATTCCGACCATGATGGCACCGCTGACCATGGCGATGACCCAAAAGTCCCATCGCCAACCCTTTGCTTCTGTCAAGAAACCGCCAATGACGGGACCGATGATGGGCCCAATGAGAGGGCCAACAGTGAAGACAGCCATGACTCCTGCTCGCTCTTCAGCTGGGAACATGTCGGCGATACTGCCACCTCCGTTGGTCATGGGCGCAGCGCCAAACGTTCCAGCGAGGAAACGAAAGACGATGAGGGTATCCAAAGAAGGAGCCACGGCGCAGGCAATGGTAAAGGCCAGGAAGAAGACGTTGCAAACGTGGTAGACAGGTACACGTCCGTACATCTCTGACACGGGGGCCAGAATCATAGGACCAAAGGCGAATCCCAGAACATAGACCGACATAACAAAGGCACCGAGTACTGTGTTGGTGCTGCCAAAGTCTCTCATCAGATCGGGGATGCCAGGTGCGAAGATGGACGACGCGAGAGGCTCGATGAGGGTGAGTAGACTGATGAGACCACAGTTGGTCAACTTCCTCCATTTGGGCCAGTGATATGGGTTCTCGGGGTCTGTGTCGCTGTCCCACCAAACAACATCGCGATCATTTGTTGCTGATGAGTCGTCTCGGCTGTCCGATTGTCTGCTCGCTTTCTCCTGGTTGTCGTGGTCGGGTCCTGTCGAAGGGGAATCTGACTGACACGCAGCCTCTTGGCTCGGGCCCATCTCCAAATCTTCTTGTCGTCCATGGCGTTTCCCTGAGTCGTTTGAAGACCGTGAGGCCTTTGTCTCTAAGTTAAGAGTTGCTTCATCATCGGAAGTTGGTGTAGCTGTCAAATAAGGTTAGTGATACCCCTGCAGAGATCGACCAAAGATCTCTCGGTGACTTTATGTGTGTTGCATTGTCACAATGCATATACCAAGCAACCACAACAAGAAACCATCAGATAAACTTACAGTGGCGTGATAGGTTGCCATGAACCTTATTCGAGGAACTTGGAGTCTCCATTTGGAAAGGCTAAAATGATTGTCAAGGAGGTAATAAGTGTGTGGACTATAAGTCAGGAGATAGCATATATACCTCTATTAAGAGTGCTATAACTAGTATTAAACTAGGTATATAGACTAAAATACCTAAGAAATTACTAATTAATAGCGCGCTTATATTTTTAGCCTAATAGTTAGTTTAATAATTAAGAGTCTTAAAGGTTAGCTAAGATAATAGCTTAAAATTACTAGAAGTTATAAGTTTAAACCCTACTTTAATAATAAAAACTAAAAAAAAGAAAAATAAAATCTAAGGGTAAATCTAAGAAAGAATAAACCTAACTTAAACTTAAAATATTAAAGCTAGGGGTATATTAAACTAGGTATATATTAAAATACTTAAAGAAGTTATTAATATTAAACTAACTATAGGGCTAAAAATATAAGCGTGCTACTAGTTAATAATATCTTAGCTATTTTAATATATACCCGGTTTAATATACCCCCCTAGCTTTAATACTTTAGGTTTAAGCTAGATTTATTCCTTCTTTTTAAATTTACCCCTAGACTTTATTTTTCCCTTTTAGTTTTTTATTACTAAGGCAGGGTTTAAACTTATAACTTTTTTATAGTTATAACCTACCTTCTTAGCTAACCTCTAAGACTCTTTATTATTAAACCGACTATAGAGCTAAAAATATAAGCGCGCTATTAATTAGTAATATCTTAGGTATTTTAGTATATACCCGGTTTAATAGCAGCCACCCTATCCTATTTCATTAGATTATAGGCACCGCCTCCTAAGTCGCTTTTATTATCATTAAGGATAACCTAATAGCACGAAGAGCCCAAAGAACTATCCTCATCGGCGATCAAGCAGTACAGCGATTGGCTAAAAAGTCACGAATTAGTATATTTTTAGGAAGACTACTCGGCGGATGATTTTAATCCCCTTTATATTAGATCCTCCTTAGCATCACAATTAGGAGGGGGCAACTCGGAAGGGAACAATTCAGAAGATTGGGCAAACCAATTCCTGCAAGAATCATCGCAGTATAGCCAGGCCGGGGCTGCAGGCTCACAGGCAGGTATGAGTTCAGGAACCACAAGATTGAGCATCCCGCGGGGCGAGAGGGGAGGGTGGTATCTGCCGAGTGGAATTCGCACAGTTGAGGGAGGCGACACAATCGGCGCAGATGATTACGAGGAGACGGCAGGAGCGGCATTGTTGCTCCAAGCCATCGGCCAAGGCTCAAGGGCATCATAGACGTATGTACACGTATTTTAGGGTTTGGTTGTCTGTATTTTGAATTTATTGTACCTATCTAAAGCTCGTTTATCCTCTAAGCTCGCTGTATCAATGTAGGGCTTGCACACTCCTTGCGGTGGGATTTTCGATTGCGTTGGGCTCCCGTTGACACTTTTAGCGCTGAACAGGCCCCCACCCCAGATGCCTCGTGCCCAAGAACCGCCAGGGCCATGGCGGGAAGCCTTAAGTCTACTAAAATTAGCTCAGGAACCCGCACACTAAAGTCAGGGCGATGGCACTACTTCGCTGATACCTTGAACGCCCCGCTGTTCTTAGCCTCGGTGTACCCTGCGCCATGCGTTGAAATAGCAGAGGAGACATGCTTGGAAAGTTACGTGATCAAGACTCGGCATTTTAGAACACCTTAGTTGACAGGCTACGCGCAACGCTAGAGCACGATTGTCTACACATATAATGGGGGCGGAGGATCTGCGTGCAAGTGATGCTGCGAGTATTCATCATCCCACTGCAAGCGTGAAGCGTACCGCGATGACATGCTACAGCTGGGGAACATGACATCATTTTCTTAGCACCATCGACTAGTCAGTCATCAAGGCAGGCCCCCGCCTCAACACTAATCTAGCCCACGATAGGGTGCCGTCCTCGTCTCTGGCCTTGAGTTTTTCTCGCCGAAGTCAGGTTCGTGAGAACAATCATACCACGCGTAGTGCCTGCACGAGGTGATGATGTGTCGCCGCTTAGCATCGGAGAAGCAAAGAGTCTAGGGGTAGGAGGCAAATGTGCTCTTTGTCACTAATCAAACGAGCACAATAAATTAGATCAAAGGGAACCTATTGTGTCCAAGTAAGAACTACCATGCTAAAGATCCACGGTAGCATCTAAAAATAACGACTGTGAAGCCGCGTCATCAATGATGGAGCCAATAATACCCGCCGTATCGACCGCCGCCCCTTGGCATTAATCCTCTATGTGCGTGCACTAGTCCTCATGAAGGGTTTGATTCTGAGACGCCGGCTGTTTGCCTCTGTATCTCATAAAACCGCTTCTCCGTCCAGTCATATACGTTGTCGTACACGAAGCCCCTGGATTTGAACAAGCGACGGAAACGGTGGCGTAGATGGCGATAGTCAGGCTTGTCGTGGAATGCGAGTGACCTGGTATACTTGATATACGCGGCAAATTCCTCTGGTAGGCCCTCACAGATCGATTCCACCGGCGTATTGGTTTTCTTCTCTTTCACTAGTTCGTCCTTTTCTTCTTCGGTGGCAGCTCGTAGGCCTTGCCAGGGCAACTCACCCCGTGCCAAGTAGACAAGTACATACCCTAGGGACTCTAGATCATCGCTCCACGACTGCTCTACGCCGACAATGTTAGCAGAGGAAAGGGCCCTCGGGCTTCATGCACGTACCGCGTCCATGGTGGTTATTGAGGCTCGCGTATCGCCTAGTTCCGCCAAAAGAGCGGCCCGTCCTACGTGGTCGGTCCATTTCCGCGTCGCGGAGCTCCTTCGCTAAACCGAAGTCGATGGTGTACAGTATGTTGCCTTGCTTACCGATTCCCATGAGGAAATTGTCTGGCTTAATGTCGCGATGGAGAAAGCCTTTGGAGTGAATGTACTCGATTCGGGAAATTGCCTGGTCCGCAACAAGGAGGACAGTCTTGAGTGACAAGTGCCGACCACAGTAGTTCAGTAAGTCCTCTAGAGACGGGCCAAGAAGTGTTTGGACCAAAACGTAGTAATCACCCTCATGGCCGAACCACAAGACTTGAGGAATTCCGACTCCGCCAGAAAGGGCTCGGTAAGTGTTTGCCTCGTCCTCAAGCATCTGAGGCCCTCTTCGATCACGCATCAGTTTGATCGCAACATCTTCTTTGGTGAGAACATCGATTCCTACAAGGTCAATCTCAGATCATCAGCATGGAGCTCCCAACCAAACACCAAACGTACCTGCATAAACGAGGCCGAAACCGCCCTTGCCGATCCTGTAATCGACGCGATACTTCTCTTTGATCATTATGTCCTATAAAACACTAAGCGTGAGTACATAAGGCTATGTTCCCGCCACGCGGTGAGCCATACCTTCATCTTGATTGATGAGCGTTGAATCAAGATAGGGTGCAGCTATGAGACAGACTACCGTGGATGTGGAGTCGGTAAGTCAGCGCGAGTACACAAAGTCACATGACGGCGCGAAAAGTCCATGGGCAGATTTCCGCGCGGGCATTCTGTGCTTTTGCGCGGCTCCCATCTGAGCGGCTGATGGTTGGACAGCAGCATCTTAAAAGAATGAAAGTCACCCACTCTACCCTACCGACATGCGTTGTACTAAGGAGCTCTTCCAATCGAATCTGTCCCAACGTCACCCACAATTGAATTCTGCAACGTCAGATCAAGCGCGGTACCCCGAGGGAATTAGCCGCCGACCCGCATGGATAACGGAACCTTCCTCTCCAATCAATCAAAGCTTTCTCCCACACCACCACCAACTGTCACACTGTTTCCTACAGCGCCAGCTCAAACGCAGACAACCAACACGACGCGGCGACCTTTGCGGCGGCCCAAATATCCCTCAACCCCTCACCCCATTTTGACTCTCAACGATGGGTCACTCATGGCAAGACCACAGAATCGAAAACGACAGCGCGCCGACGAGCCTTCGCGAGCCGACATCGACCCTCCAGCGAAGAAAACCAAGACGAGAAGCGAAGTCGAACTCGAAGCCTGGGCATCTTGGGAATACCCCCCCGAGTTCTGGGACAGACTGTCCAAGATCAGTTTGAGCCATAGGGCCTTGAAAGAACTCGACAGACGGACTCGAACTCGGCGCTGTGATCCCTCTCCTCCCTCTCCTCCAGCCAGTCCCAGCAAACGTGTCTTCTCGCGCGCCACGACCCCTCGAGAGCTAGCCCGGTTCGCCAGACACGGCGGTCCGGATTTGCGTGATCTTAGAGGAGCAAGTCGATATGAGCTCAGTCTGCGAAGCGTCTTTCTGACAAGTCCATACAGTACCCCCACCCACCAATCGACCATCAACACCCCGTCGCCATGAGCGCGAGCCGATCTTCGCGAAGCCGGAAGACCAGGTCCATAGATCCGGCCTCGACCCTTCCTACCACAGCGACGGCGAAGACGAAGAAGTCGACCGCCTACGACCGCGACTTCGATCTGCATCTGACTGAACACCTTGTCCATCCAGTATACTCCTCGCAGGAACCAGACTTGGAGGAGGTCATGGCGGCAGTGGCAGTCCCGAGGCCGTCGCTCTCGCCTTCTCAGTTCTCCGACGGCGCTTTTAAGGCGTTTCGGGCGAACGATGCGCGAGCGAAAGACGAAGACGACGTGCTGGCAAATGTGATCCCCACCATTCTTGGTCCGAGTCAAGCCAGCCGCTACTGCGCCAGGAACACGGTGTTTGCGAACCTCGAGCCGCTCACAGACGACACTATCGCAGCGCCCAAGCCAGACATCTACTATGGCGCGTACCCCGAACAGCTGGCTCGGTCTGCCCGCAACGAGCTCGCTGGCCACATCGTCCCGTCGACCATGCTGGATAAGCCGATGGCACCGAACTTCTTCATGGAAGTCAAAGGGCCCGATGGCAGTCTGGCTGTGGCAACACGCCAGGCTCGCTACGATGGCGCAGTCGGGTCTCGCGCTATACACAGTTTGCAGAACTACGGCGCGGAGGAGCCACAATACGATGGCAAGGTACATACTTTCAGCTCGATTTATCATGGCGGCCAGCTACAGCTGCACGCCCACCATGTCACGGCGCCGACGACCGAGGGAGGGCGGCCTGAATATCACATGACTCAGGTAAAAAGTTATGCCATGACCAGTGATCTCGATACATTCGTCAAGGGGGCTGGGGCGCTCAGGAACACGCTGGACTTGACTGAACGGCGCCGGAGCGACTTCATCCGGGCTGCAAACATCAGAGCACCTCAACTAGAGACAGCCGCCGGCCAAGAACGCACCACAGCCGAGACACGGCCTCCAGAAGACTCGGCTGACGAATTGGCACCATCTCCAACCCATTACACAACCCAGATACAACACGAAGAGGACTCACCTGACGAGTTGGCGCTCACCCCTCCTGGTTATCTCTATGAAGGCGATGATTCCCAGGATCCCCCAGGCGTTGATCCACCAACGAGCCTTACAACAAGCTTCGCGTCGAGCTTCGACCCTCATCAGGGCCGGCCGAAGCGGCAACGCAGCCCACGCTCTGATGCTGTAGAGGGCCATACGTCAAAGACCCGATCACGCGGCACGAGGGAGGCCGAGTCGCCTACCACTGCTACAGGACCAGTAGTGGGGGGTACAGGCGAGTCCTTTCAGGTGTGGACGTACCGGAAGAAAGGGGTGCTCTGCTTCCTCAATATGCAAGAGCAGGAGATCAGGACAGAAGCCAGAGATTGGACGGAGCAAGTGCTGGATGATAGAAGCAAGCGTTTCCACTGGCAAAGCCCCAAGTCAGGACGGGTGTTCTGGACAACTGGACTGGCAATGAAGCCTAGGAAGAGGCGGGGCGGCAATTAGAGGGCGTTTCTCAGATTTAATTATCGTACTTCTTTTCTTATTAAGTGTTGCTTGGACAGGTCATCCCAATAGCCTGGTGTAGAATAGGGATGCTAATGGGATAGCTAAGATGTGAATGAATATACTGCGATATTAACTATCCTATAAAGGACTATACTATAATACGGAATATACTAGGATACTATATATACTAGCATACTAAATATACTATAACTAAATATACTATACTAGGGACTATGCTATATTACTATATACTATCCTAACTTCTATATTATAATATTATATACTATCTTAGAAACTAGTTTAGGATATAATATACTATCTTATAACTTAAGCTAGTATATTATAAAGTCTTAATTTTAAGACCTCTTATACTATAACTAGATTAATAGTTAATCCTATAACTTAAAGAGTCTTAGATTAATTATAATAAATTAAGAATTATATATTCTTATTTAAATAAGAAAATACTTAAGACTTAGCTACTTAAGTAGAAAAGTAGCCTTTAGAATAAATATAAAATTATAAGCCTTAATAACTAGATTAGGGT
>JABFEX010000356.1:0-49642 GCA_013623515.1 Fusarium illudens
GGGGCCGCCCATAGGGGGAGGGTAGTCGTCCTGGCGGTTGGGGGGCATGCCGGCGGTAGACCGGCGGTCATCAGGCCGGCGGTCGTCAGGTCGGCGGTCGTCACCGAAGTGCTTCTTGCGGAGGGCTGCGAGGCGCTTCTTCTTGGTGACGGTGTTGATGTAGGTTCCAATGATGAAGGAGACGATGTTGAAGAAGGGGATCCAGAGCTGATCGGGGAGGAACTTCTGCGCAAAGGCCAGGCAGATGGGAGAGGTGACCCACGAAACGCGCATCACCTTCCAGAAGCCGACCTTGACGGTGGCGCGAACCTGGTGGTAGGTGCGGGCACCGGCGATCAGAGCCATGGCCACCAGGTAAACGCTGTTCTGGATGGGAGCGATCTGTCATGATTGTTAGCTACCAACATCTCGCGATTCTTGCCTCAGATGCGCTTGTGACCCTATCCACTTGCGATATTCTTGTTCCGGTTGAATTGGCTTCTCCCTTCACACACAATCGCGCCCCTTTCTGTCTCTTCCCCTCAAATCCATCTCCTTCTGCGCAACATCTCGGCTGGACAAGGTAATCGGCCACTTACAATCAGATTGCTGACGAGAATCTGCAGAATCTTGGAGCGCAGGCTGGTGCGGCCCTTGAAGGTCTTCTGGAGAGCCCAGATAAGGAAGTGGCCAAGGGGCGCGCTGACTAGGGCGCCGTACGCGGCCATCTTGGGAACACGGGCGGTAAAGTAGTTGCCATGCTTGTTGCGGTCCTTGGCGAGCCATGAGGCAATGAGCTCCTGGGCACTGGCGAGGGTGCCGGCGGTGAGCATCTTGGTGCGCAGAGGGTTCTCTTCGAGCTCCTTGATGTAGGCCTGCTGTCATCGTCAGTCAGGGTTCAGGCCGCGGCTGGCGCAAGCGTCTGGGCCATAACTCGGCCGTGGAGCTGCGGTTCAACATACCGCCAGGTAACCCTTGGTGCCGGCATTCTCGAGACCACCGGTCAGAGCTGTGCCGATAACAGCAGAGACGGGGTGGTGGCCCTTGGTACCGGGGATCTTGCCGGCCTCAGCCTGGTCGAGCATATCGCCGACCTTCTCGTGGGCGCCGGACACCTTTTCCGTCACCTTTTGAATGGTTTCACTTTTAAACTCGACCATGATTGCGGATTCTCGATGCGTCGGTGGTGCTGAGTGGGGTGATAAACAGGAAGCGCGTCTCGGGAGGTAGGCAGGATCGAGGTCGAGCTGGCGATAACGTCTTGGGTGGTCTCGGTTCGGGTTCCTCCAGTTTGAATGATGCTATACTCGAATGGACTTGTTTCTTTGCGCGCGGCGTCTCGTCTTGGTCGGCGTCGGTGTCGTCCTCGTCAGATATGGTCGTCGGAGTCAACGCGGCGGCGGCGTCGTCATTAACAGGAACGGGAGAGGGAAAACACGCGCGGGAGAGACGTGACCTGGCTCGTCAGTATCGTCAGTTTCGGCACGGGAGGGACGGGCACGGCGGGGTGCGAAGGTTGACGGTCGATGTTGATGGCAGGGACGGAGGGAATAGGCGCTCTCAACACCATCAGGACACAAACGACGTGACGGGGGGCCCCAACAAGACGGTCGAGAGGGCGCTGAGAGGTGAGATGGGGGTGGGTCAGGGCCAATTGAGGCTCTCCAAGGTGATGGGCCAATGGGTTTGTTTACCCGTCGGGAAGACAAGGCCAGAGAGGGCAGGAAGGGGAGAGGGAGGTCGATGATGAGCGATGATGATGTTGTTTACTTGGGGCCAAGGGACGGGATACACCAGTCCAGGGTAAGCCATGGACCAGCAGGCGACATAAAAAAAAGTGCATCATGTACTTACAGGCGCCGTGATGATGATGAAGATGGCAAGATGGGGGAGGTGAGGAGTGGAGTTGGCGACGACGAGGTCGTGTAGGTAGCAGTAGCTGGTGTTGATTTGTTTGCGTTGCGTGCCTGGGTCTGGGTCTGGGGGG
Organism: Fusarium illudens; assembly: GCA_013623515.1. Lineage (NCBI taxonomy): Eukaryota > Fungi > Ascomycota > Sordariomycetes > Hypocreales > Nectriaceae > Fusarium > Fusarium illudens. The sequence goes on from JABFEX010000356.1 coordinate 1,967, forward strand.
TGGGCGACTCACGGGCGGCGGCGGCGGGAGAAGCGAGCGAAGGAGCGAAGGAGATGAGATGAGAGAGACTCAGACTTGAGCGAGCGAGCGAGGAGCTCAGCTCACTCCCCAGAGAAGGAGAGAAGCAGCTGCAGCAACAGGGGTTACCTAAATGGGAAAGCAAGGTGGCTGGGGACACGAGGTTGCGATGATGTACTGCTCTAGCGCCTGGGCTCACCCGCAGTACCTGGATGGTACAACCCAAGGCGCGCCAGACAAAACCCGGACAGGACCTCGGCCCGCCTGGATACAGCCAATTACGGGCCCGAGACGAGCGAGGTTTGGCGTGTTTGCCCCTGGATGGCCCCAGCTTCAGCTCAGCTCAGCCCAGCCAATTCCTCACCCCGGCCAAGGCCCAGGTCATTCATTTGAGGGTGTCAAGTACCGCGGTTTGCACCTCGAAATCAGGGCAGCTCCAGGGCCAATCAATCGTGCTGCAGAGATGCGTTGGACGTGCTGGAGCGAGCTTCTGGTCCTCTGCCCGTGCAGCTCGCTTCGGCACAATCGTGAGCTTCTTTGTCTCTCCCTCTCCCTCTCCCTCTCCCCATCCCCATCCATCAGCAGCCACAGCTTTGAGGCCATCCCCTCCATCTCCTACAATTCTCCCCCCATCCACATCCCCATCGGTTCATTCACTCGACACCCATTCCTCCCATAAAACCCATATCCTCCTCTTCTTCATTTACCGATCCTCTAACCGCACGGCGCTACTTCCTCTCCCACCCGAAACTACCGAGGTATCCTCCCACCTAGTCTGAGTTTCTGCTTACATGACCTACCTTGTTCGGAAAATTGTTCCGAGACGCCAGCCAGGAAAAGAGAGTGGAAGCGGACGCCCATCCATGGCCATAGCCATGAAAAAAAGAGAGTGGCTGGTTCAAGACGTCAAGGATCTCTCTCTCCCACTTTCACGTGAACTTGTCCCTTCTCATTGGACCCTGTCCTCTCCCTGTTCCTGATGCATCCATCAATACGACATTCATGCAACCACTGCTACATCACCATCATAAGCTTCTCCTTTCAGAGGGAAAATCCAGTCAAACACGCCGCAGAGGCGAGGTCCAAGGATTCAATTCGTCGCAATCCTCCCTCGCGTCTGGGCCAATTTCCTAAAGACGCCTGCCGCCTATAACCTAACACAAGAGGGTGCCTTGATGGGCATGTCCAGAACCCACAGCCCTTCTTCCCAAGATAATCAAGTCGTGAAGAGAACCAAAAGAAACAGATGACGCTCTCATGTCGAGCCATAGGTAGACTCCCGGTCATTCCATTGAAGCTCTCGCTTCCGATTCCGCTCCCTCTCCTATCTCGTCGCCAACCTATAGCGTGCCACGGAGCCGTTGCTTCCTAGCCAGCCAGTCTCCGAGCATATTGTCGAGTTGCTATACTGTTGTTAGCCTCCGAAACGTGACCAAGAAATGCCTCCTGGGGATACTCACAGTCGTAATCTCTGCCAACTTGGCGTTCTGCTCCCTAAACAGTCCGCTCACCACTGGATGGTCCTTACCCGCCGGTTCCACGTCTGTCTTGTCGTACACAACCATGAGGAGATCTCGGACATGCTCGCCGTCGTCAAAGAAGGCCCGTAGCTTCTCGTCGTCCCATCCGGCCTCCTTGTTGCTTCTCGTCGAGCTGCTGTCCTTGGGCGTATCGGCCCCGTGCATGAGCTCTGGTGACGGCACTTCGGATGACGACCGGCCTTCCTGAGACGATGTGTCAATCTCCAGTGCCGGGGGCCGTATTACGTTGACTGGTGACACCTGCACCGGTGATTCTGAGAGACGATCCTGCTGCTCCTTCCTGATGGCCGTGGCTGCCGCCGCCGAGTTTTGGCCTGGAGTAGCCTCGAAGCTGTCGGGGAACGCTCCTGGGAGCTGTGGTCTTAGACCAGACCCCTCGGCCTTCTGCTCCTTAGCCGGCTCTTGCGTCGGCTGCGCTTCGGGCTCTGAGGCATAATCATCCTCTGAGCTTTCCAGTTCATCCAGATCTGTCAACGGCCGGGGCTTGACTGTCCTGGCCGCTCTGGGCTGTGTCCCCGTGCTGGCACTGCGGCCAAGGGCCTTGGCCAGCGCCTTGGTATCGTCGTGCTGCGCAGCGGCCGATGCTGACCGTGCTCTGGTCACATCACCACCAACGTGAGTATTGGATGGTAGCTCCTGTGTCTCTTGCGTCTCGGGGTTCACGAGCCGCATCGAGGCCGGTGGCACGTTAGACACATCGTTAGTTCGAGACTCGGCCAAGTAAGCCGCGAGCTCTCTTGTCGATGTTTTCTCCTGTGATCCAGCCGAGTCCTTGCGTGACAGCGAGGGCTCTATACGTGGCGTCTGCTTCTGGAGCTTGCTCGGGTTTCGTTGAACTGGCGAGCTGACCTCCTCGATCGACTCGCTGTCCCGTGATTCCGACACAGTATCCATAGATCTCTTGCCAAACGACTCGTCGTCGTCATCGATCGACTTCTTCTTGTCTTTCCTAGAGAAGAAGCTCCGAATGGCGCTGGGCTTCTTTTCCTTCTCCTTCCGAGACTTTTCTTGGATCTTCTTCTTTTCCTTGTCCGACATGAGATCCTTGTCCATCTTGTCCAGGCTTGTCCGTGCTTTGATGTCCTTGGTGATAGAGTCCTGAGATGGCCGGGGTTGGTTGTCGTCCCGTAGGAGGTTTGGCGTCAGTGTGATCTTCTTGGTTTCGACAGTCTCGTCTCTGTAGAACGAGTCTGTGTTTCTCACAGTGCCGTTTCGTGATCGGCTCGGGCCGTCCAGCTTGCTGTCCAGGAGTATATCCTCGCTACTCCTTGTCTCATCCTCCTCTTCAACCGTCTCGACCTTTGTCGGTTCAATCACCAATTTGACCTCCTTGTTCGAGCGAGGCTTTAGTGGTTCCACCTTGGCACTCTCCTCTGACGAGTCGTCTTCCACAACTGATATCGTCGTTGCCGCCTGTTGGGTATCCTTCTTCTGTTCTTGTTGCTGGGTAGTTGTAGTCGAGTGAGCAAATAGATCATCCAGGTCTTCCTCGTCGGTTGAGTAGTCGTCAAAGTCTGAGTAGTCGACATAGGTCGGTGGGGCAAATGTGACAGTTTTCCGCCTGAGCCGTATAGTCGGCTTGAATGTCGGCTGTTTCTTCTCTGCCTGATCTCCTAGCATCGTAGCGGAAAGCTGCAAAGAATATCAGCTTCAAGGCCCCTCATAGTAGTAGAGAAGCACATACATCGACGTTCCTGTGTTTGTTCAAACGGGCCAGTCGTTCTGTCGGCGTCTCAATGTGTTCTGCAGGCAAATATCCTGTGGGGGTTGGTCAGTTTCCAGCCACAACCCATCTGTCTCTAAAACCTACCGATACTGCTGTCCTTGACAACTCTGACTAGCCACCAGTAGCTGTTGCTGTCGTCTAGTAGAACCATGGTATCACCTTTGGTGGCATTCGCCTGGCCTTCGACCGTCGCAACGAATGTGTGGAGGGCGTAAACAAACTCGAAATCGATGTCCTCTGTTTCTTGTAAGCATTCGGCCGCCCAACCGGAATCAACAAGGCTTGGATCGCTAGGAAGGGAGAGGCAAGAGTCATCGTCTCCGTATGATTCTTCGTAAGGAAAGGTAAGCGAAAGATCGTAGTCGTCGGAATCGTTATCCTGCTCGTGAGTTTCGTCGTCGTCGGTCGTGTCAGAAAGATTCAAGATCGACCTGCCGTCGTAGAATATGTCTTGCCCCCTGTTCTCCGTTACAGTGCCCCTTCTCTTAATGCTGGATCCTTCAGAAGAAGGGTGCTAGCCTTCATGAATGTTGGATTGCGCTCTCCCCACCTCTTTCTGAACTTTCATCCCCCGCCTTTCCTCTTCGTCTTCGACTGTTTGATGGAACTCGGTCGTGATGGAATCGAAGGTCGTCTCGGTGTCGGTATCGGTATCGGTTTCGGCGTCGCGATCGGTATACTCACCCCGAAGACGATGCTGCTGTGTTGCTGCAGGCAGTGCTCGTGGCAACTGTGCAAGCGTTCTGGGGCTGGGTGCGTAGTTGAGAGGTTCGGGGTATGGCGAACAGACCCTGGTACCGCTTGAACCAGAGGTACTGGGAGAACTACTCCGTAGCGACGTGGGTAGGGAAGAGATTCGACGCGGCCATGCCACAGGGGCGGTGACGGGGCTGTACCCACCATCTTCAATCGAGGGCGAGCTCGAGATCTTGTCCATCATGTCATCGTCGAGGTCATCAGCATCGCCGTCGAGGTCACCCTCGTCCGAGGACGAGATGCCTCCGTTCTGCGCGATGGCCAGCGCATCCTCCTGCACCATCTTTCCGTTGATATCTTCGTCGTCGTCGTCAGCGCCTCGGAGGCGGGAGTTCGGGTTGGAGCTAGATCCCGTGGGACCGGCGACGAGGTCGTCTGCGAAGCGGTGGATATCGTCAATGCCGTTGCCGTTTTCCCACGAGACGCGCGGGGAACGGCGCTCTTGGTCGGCGGTGTCGCTGGTAACCTCACGGATGGTCTCGGCCTGGTGGGGTGAGAGGGAGTTGGGGGAGGCGACGGAGCGCCCGGTCTTGGAGTGGTCCTGGGCGGATGGAGAGTGGTGATCTTGGAGATCGATGGTATCTGCAGGTCGGGCGCAAAACGGTCGCAGACGTTAGTTCAGCTTGTCAAGGAGCGTTGTGCGGACGAAGCATGGAGACGCAAGAATAACAAAAAAAGAAACAGGATCAAAGTCGGGAGGTTGGAAGGTATCGTGACATACATCGACCCCCGAGCGAGAACAAGCCTAGGGAGCTTGGACGGCAGTCGGTGGGCAGGGGTTGGCGAGGGTAAGATGAAACGTAGGGAAGAGAGCGTAATCAAAGGACAAGATAGGGATACTTTTGACAGTCGAGCTTCGGGGGGTGTAGAACTGGGGGCCAAGTGTAGATGCAAAGGGGAGAGAGAGAGGAAGCTGTAACAGGGACGGAATCAGGATGAGGAGTAGTGAGGCGCTGCAAAACACCAGCGCATCCTCGTCCACCCCCAAAGGCAAAGGAGAACAAGACACGAATAGGGACATACCGGCTCGAACAATGGTTGGTCGTGTCATGGTGACGGGCAAGGAGGACGGGCGTGGCCGTCAAAGCCACGAACGACCCACGAGGCACAAGGCACACAGTGATGGCTTTTTTGCGAGCCCCTGGTTTGGAGAAGCGCCGCGCCTCGTCTGCGTCTCTCTTTTTTCTAATTCGATGGAGGCTGTTTTTGGGGGCCTGTTTTTTTCTTTCTTTGCTTTGCTGGTTGCTAGAGGCCCGGACCCTGAGCCTTCCTTGTTCGCTGTTGGGCCGGTGTCGCCAAGGTTCTGTTTGTTTGCTTTCCAGGTCTTGTTGGATATCAGCTCGTCGTCGTACTCGGTGTCGGTCGTGTTGCGCTCGTCGGTGCCCGGTGGCCAGCCACGGGATCGTCCAACATGAAGCTGCCTAGGTAGGTACGTATGTATTCTGAAGAGGCGCGGATCGTGTTTGGGGACCGACGGCTCGAGAAAAAACTGGAGAGAGGGAGAGGGAGTGACGACGATCTATGCTCCCGGGTCCGTGTGTCTGTCTGTCTGTCTCCCCCCGTGTCCCGTGTGGAAGCAGTGTGAGTTGGCGTCGGGCGGCCGATGGCCCAAGTTTCGTTTCGTGGCGGGCCCTGGGAAAGGGATTGATTCCACCTGGAGACTCCACCGTTGGCGCTGGCACACTATTTGAACAAGGGTTGGTCGTCGTGCTGAGAAGAGCAGCAGCGGCAGCGGTAGGAGGACGATGGACAAGCCTCTTTTGCTCTTCTTGTCCTATTTCAGTCGCTTCTTCCGCCTTGCAAATTTCCCCCTCTGTTGTCTCGCTTCGACCTCGCCGCTCCTTCAAATGAATACTAGGTACCGATGGATGAGTAGCACTGCCGGTGCGGGAGGGGGAGGGGAGGGATGCCGGACGGCGCCGTTTCAATTGTCAACGTCAAAAACGGCTCCCTCTTGATCTTGGAGAAGGAAAAATAGAATGGATGGAAACGAAAGTGGAGGCCGGGCCGCTTAGTCGGTCAGGCCATTGAGTTGAACAAGAAAAGAAAGTAGTAGTGCGCGCGCGTAGGTAGGTTGGTAGGTTGGATGTTGAGAGGAGGATCAAGAGCTGGCAGAAAGAAGGGAAAAGAAGAAAGAAAAAAGTGACAGACGTCAAACAGCGAATTCCAACAGCAGGGGGGCAGATGGCGTTTTCTACCTACCTTATCTGAGTCTGTCTGTCTGTCGTCTCCCTGAAAAACCAATGACAACTACCTAGAGACGGTCAATGCAAGAGAAGAGGTGACAGCGACAAAGAGAGTAAAGTCGATTGAGTTATGTCGGCTCTTCTCTGCGTGTGCCCTGCCCTGTATTACGCCATGCATCTGACACTATTCCTGTCCCAGCCTCACTCGCCCCCATTGCGCTCTAGATGCCCATAGTTTCATCTCGAAAGGAAAGCAACCCTTTCACCGCTACCCAATACACAGCCTGATGCCATCCATCCATCCCATCCATCGCGCGTCGCGTTCCTTCTGGAATCTCGTGTAGCCCATTAAAACCCCTGGACAGCCTAGCGGTTCCAGGAGCTTGTAAACTTTGACCCTAACGCGTCCGGGGAGCCGCCCAGGGCACCCGGGCCCCGACCCTGGAGGCGCTGAAACGACCGAGAGCAGTGGATGGGTCCCTGTCAGGGGAAGCCCGACCTTTATCCGCTTTGATTGGCTGAGAGCCCATCCTCCCTCGTGGGATGGGAGATTCCGTCTCTGCGCTAACAATTAGGTACGTACCTCTCTTGCTTCACTTTCATCATCCCGCTGTCGTCGATCCGATGATAGATCTGATATCACCATCACCACAACGTCTCAGCAGCCTCTGACTGTGATATCACAGCCTCCTACGCTATCCATCTCTCATCCGCTCGAAACCTTCACCTCAAGTGAGGAAGCGCCTCTCCCAATTTCCGCAGTCCGGATATCCCGCACTTCCAGGACCAGCAGCCTCCCTCCCACTCGCCAAAAACACTTGATCATAACATGCTCCGGCATGCAGCATAATTACTCAACATGCCATCCCGCAAACCAACAAGACACAACCTCGGCAATGCGGGCTCAGAGAGGGGAAAACAAATCCTCAACCCTCAGCCGTGTCAAGCACGTGTGCCAATGCCCGTTCATAGCATGCGAGGGTCCTGCATAAACAGTGAGTGTCCCGTATATACATTGCCACGCCGTCTGCATGAAGAATCATGCACCTGGTGAGCCCATGACGAGACGGCCCAGCCATCGACGTCCAAGGCACTTGCCGTCTCGGCTATCTGAGTACTGTATTTATTTGGCTCTAGTCCTCTTTGGTATTCAACTTCCTGTCATTGTCCTCACCAACTGGTATGGATGGATGTAAGAAGGGCATTGCCTCCACAGTGTGACAGCAACTTGGGGCTACAATGACTCGGGCAGCTGAATGACAACCTCGAACAAACGTACATGCTGGTGCTAGATGAGCTTGACTCGCAGCCAATCCCGCTGCCAACTCTGAATCTATCCCATACAAGAGCAGCGCGCTTGGAGCATCCAATATCTTCCACTTCATCCACCGACGCGCCCAACACGTATGCACTCCTCTCGACCGTCTGCAACCATTCTCTCCGAGCTATCCGAATCTCAAGCAGAGCCCGGATATCGTGCCGCCCACGATGCATGTCTCTCTTCAACGGACGTTCTCCGGCATCAGTCTCATCCAATCCTCCTCTCTGTGGCTCAAACCCAATTAGACACTCAATTACCACGGCGAAATCACGTCACAGCTCCTCTGGCAAAGCGTAGTTATTGAACTTCGGAATGATTCATTATTATCGACCACTTGGATGTAGTCTTTTCTGACTTTTCTTTAACCTTCCCAATGGAACCGTAACCCATGTGTATAGGCCCATGCCAGGACCTTCCCAATGCTGCAAACACACCGTAACAATGCTCATCTCTCATCGAGGGACAAAAACAATCATGCTATGCTGTCTGTGTAAAATAGAATCAAATGACACGCTCAAACACCGTTTTTATTCGTCGGGTGCAGGCAACTTTTAGTTGTCGGCAATCTGGGCCATGCGCTTCGACATGCTGTTATACCAGTTAGCGTCTGTTACATTCAAAGAGATATTCGGTTACACTTACAAGTCGTAGAAGGCAAACTGGCTGGGGCTGCTGCCGAACTCGTACACGAAGCGGCTGGCAAGGTAGCTGCCGAAGATGCTGCGGAGGTACGAGTCGGGGATGCGGGCAATCAGAGTGTCAAGGCCAATCTTCTCGAGCAGGAGGCGGGGAAGGGCGTCCTGGAGGACAGAGCGGCGGATCTTCTCATTGTCCCAGAGGTCGGAGTGCTGGAGCTTCTCGTCAAGTTCGGCGATGGCAACCGAGAGCTTGTCGGAGAGGATGGATCGGGGAGTGCCAGTCTCCTGGTTCTCGCGCCAGATGGCCTCGAACTCGAGGCGGGCGTTGTCCTGGATCTTGAGCTGGACCTGCTTGACGTAGTCCTGGTAGAACTGGGGAGCCTCGCCGTTGGCGTTGTGGCACATGTTCTCGACGAAGCCCTCGTCGTCAAAGGACAGAGAGGCGAGGACCTCGAGGGAGGACGAGGTCACACCACCCTTGTTGGCAGAGGCGTCCTTGTAGAGAACGCAGCCAGCAGCCTCAAGGCGGAGCTTGGCCTCCTGGGTGATGAAAAGGTTGGCACCCTCAACCAGGTAGGGGACGAGGGACTTGCCGTCCTTGATGAGACGGTTGACGGTGATGAGGTCAATCGAGGCAGGGCGGCCACCACAGGGGACGAACATGTCGACGCTGCTGTTCTCACGGAGGTGGAAGGTGTTGCGGAACGAGGTGCCGTTGTTGACAACCTCGCCGCTGGGCAGGGTCAGGTTGGCATCGTCGCACAGGACGCGGTATCCCTCAGAGGACAGCTTGGAGATGTCATACTCGATGATCATCTTGCGGTTGTTGGCCAGGCGAAGGAGTTCATCGCGGTCAAGGCCGTTGGGGTCAGCGAGGACACCAGAGCCATCGACAATGGCAGTGTAGGTCTCGTTGGACAGCTTGATCTCGTTGCTGCCCAGGTCACCGTCGGGACCACCGGTCTGCATCTTGCGGATGGTGGAGGGGTCAAGCTCGAGCTTTCGGTAGATGCCCTTGACGTACTCGCGGACGGACAGGGTGGTCATGCCGTAAGTGTCGTGGGGAATACCACCCAGCTTGGGGGACTTGCCAGTGAAGAAGGACTTCCACCAGGGGGCGTTGCGGGAGCGAGCGTGCTCGGTAGCCCAGTCAACCAGCTCAGCGGTGTTCTCATCGGGACCCAGGAAGAGGATCTCCTCCTTGCCGTAAAGGTCGACAATGGGGTTCTTGATGCCGGGGGTCTCGGCGGGCAGGAGAAGGTCAAGGATACTATCAATGTACTTCTCGAAGGCCTCGTGGGCGCGGTTCTGCTGCTTGGGGTCGAGGAGAATGACACCCTTGGAACCACCCTCGGGGATATCCTTGTTCTTGCGCTGCTGGGTGCTGGCAAGGCCGTAGTTCTCGTCGAAGAGGTTACGGGCGTTGATGCTGTAGGCCTCCTTGCTGCGAGACTTGACGATTCGGATACCGCCACGGGAGATGTCCTTGAAGCGGAGGTGGAAGCCTCGGGACTCGGAGCTGATGACGAGGAACATGCCGTAGAGGGGCTTGGGGTACTCGACGTCGGGGAGGAAACAGGGGTCGAGACGGAAGCTCAGGGCGACCTTGGTAGGGGTGAAGTAGTTGGTCTTGAGGATGGCGTTGTTGAACACGCGGAAGGCAGTGAGGACCATCTCGTCGTGCTCGTTGTTGACGTTCTTGGCGATCTTGTCCTTGAGAGCCTCGTCGGAGAGAACCTCGACGGAAAGGCTGGAGGATACAACCTTCACGGGATCCTCCTGGTCCTTAACAAGGTGGATGTTGGCGAAGGAGGCGTAGAGGGCGCGCACGAGACCGGGGTAGTTCTGAATAATCTCATAGATGTAGTCAGGGGTGAAGGTCTCGGAGCGGAGACGGCGCTTGAGGTTGGAGAGGAGAGCCTGCTGGTTGTTGTTGCTGATATCCAGAAGAGCGGAGAGAGAGGCATACTCGGGGCCCAGACGGTTAAGGAAGTGCTGGACAAAGACCCAGGCGGAGTGGGCGTAGACGGACTCCTGGAGGCTCAGCTGGCCAGCGAGGAAGAGGTTGTGGAACTTGTTGTGGGGGAGACAGTAGAGGAGAGAGACCTCCTTGGAGATCTGGTCAATGGACTCCTCGTACGAGGGGAACTGGTTGGTCTGGCCCTCGGCCTGGGGAGCGGGTCGGAGATAGACACTCATGACGGTAATACCGTTGGAGAACTGCTCCAGGTACTTTCGCGACGAGGTAACACCATAGTAGTGGTAGAGGTCGCTCAGGGCAGAGAAGAGACCATGGGCAGAGCGGGATTTGAAAGCGACAACCATGCGCTTCTCATCAGTGTCCTCAATGTCAAAGACCTCGATGACGGGACCAGCCCGGCCGACGGCAAGGTCAATGATGTCCTGGTAGATCTGCTTGGTGTTGGCAGTAGCCTTCTGGAGGAAGCCCTGGTCGGCAATCTTCTCGATGTTGGTCTCCTTGGGGTCGGTCTGCTCAGGGGGGGTCTGGAACTGGCACTGGTAGACGAAGTAGCATCGGAGAGTGGCCTTGGACTTGGGGCTCAGGACGGCGGGAGAGCGGAAGGTCTCGACACGGTACTTGCTGGTGCCGGGGTGGTCGATGAACTTGGCCTCAAGGCGCTCCTCGTAGCGAGGGCCACCGACGTTGGTCTTACCGGCGATGCTGGTGTCGATGTAGATGGCGTGGTCGCTGGCCTCCATATCGATGCGGATCTCCTCCTGCTTGTCCTCGCGGGCAAAGGCAGCAACCTTGGCGGCGTAGAGAGAGGTGATGTGGGTGCTGATGACAGCGGGGGTCTCAATGTGGAAGTAGACATCATCGATGCCGAGCTTCTCGTAGAACCACTCGATCTGCTCATCGATCTGAGCCTCGGGGACCAGGCCAGCTCCCTTGATGATGTCCTTGACGGCCTGCTTCTGGGCAGGCTTGCCGGCGAACTCAGGGGCGATGTAGCCAACGGTGGCAGAGCGAAGGACGCGGTGGCCGTTGCCGTTGCCATTTGACAGGGGAACGCTGAAGTGAGTGGGCTGGGGAGAAGGGCCTCGGCTGGCCTCAGCCTTGAGGTTGGCCACGGGGTCGGAAGTAGCAGACATTATGGATGGTTCCTCGAAAGGATCTGAGTATCGGGGGAATCTGTCAGGCGGAAGGTCAGTCGTCGAAACTGGTGATTGCAGCATATTGGCTGTGCTGATGGCAGAAAAGTGAAGGTGATATGTGGATGGAGGGGAATAGAATGGACAATGATGATCAACACCAACAAGCAGCCGTTCGAGTGTCTTTTATAAACAACCCGACCATCAACGGAATGGGAAAAAAGGACAACAATCCTCTTGCCATATCCGCCGACCCTCGGCATCAGCTCGTGAGTCAATGGCAACCGCGCTGATACAGGCCCGCTGACGAGGTGACCAGCGGGCGCTGTTTTGCCTCTTGTGGCTGCGCCCGTGATCCGGAGCCTGTGATGTATCCAGTGGCCGCATAGAACCCCGTGCCGCAAGGCTGGGTGCTAGCTCTCCGGGGAGCCCATGCAAGATGGGCGCCACCGGTTCGGGACCTCAAAGGCAAATCCAGCGGGCGGCCTGCGCCAGCTTCACCAACTCGGCAGAGGGATGCAGGCGTTATCGCGAGGCTCTGATACGGGAAGAAGCAAGCCCGGTGAGATCGGCTTTCACCGCCGGGCCGGCTCTCGTATCGTCCTCATTGGGCAGTGCAAATCAGGGGAAACACCAATGGATGGGTCCAGGGTTTGCGATAAGGATATTTTTGGGGCATTGTTCTGATGACGGGGGGGAAGGTGCTTTCCAGATAAGAGGTTATCTGAGACTTACCGGTAAGGATTTTGGTAGGTGAAGGGGGTAGTAACCGTGGCGATCAAATTCGTCACAGAAAAGCCGAAGCGTGTAAGTCGGGAATGCCGAGCTTGGAGGATGGGGCGTGGAGGATGAGGAAGATGTCCAACAACAACGAGACAGTGGGATCAACTGTCTGTTTTCGGTTGCTTGATGTTTTGGTGATTCTCAATTGAGAGGGTTGGGGTTATAGTTCTGACACTGGTTAGCACAGCTACGCCAGTGTTTGCTTCGGAGTGCGCGTACTCAGCACAGCCATCCGTCAGCACTGTCTTAAATAGAAACTGATGACGGCCCGAGCAAGAGATAACAGCGGTTTCTCTTGATACGATGAGGGTCGGAGATGAGGTAGGTAGGTTTGACAGATATGTCGAGGGGGAGGGGCGAGGATATATATGCGGAGGAGGTAGATGAGGATGAGGACGAGGAAGAATCTCAAGAAGAGATGGGGTTCTTTTGGGGGAAAACGATTTGAGGTCGAGAGACTTATCACTCCAACTTCTCGAGTCAGGAACGCTTTTGGGACTGGCGATGGAAGCCTTAAATACTCTGACCTCGAGTGTCTCTCAACAACCTATGACCAAAGAATGTACGATGGTACTTCCACTTGGTCCCGTCCCTGAAAGTCGGAGGTACGTACCGGCGCCTATGCTCCTCCGTGCCTTCCAGGTTCCAAGATGTCAACATGGGCCCTCGTTATTGCCTTCTCTTTCTCATGTCACGCCTCAAAAAGGTTGTCACGCTGTCCCTCGAAGCCCTCCCTGCCTCCTTCCCGCTCACCTATCCCACACCCCCCGGCCCCTGGTTTGGTCTGGGTTTTTTGGCTGGGGGAGTTTGCAAGGTGGGCGTGGCCAGTAAAATGGGCGTGTGTTTTCTGTTTCTGTCTTGCCTCAAGGGTACCTGAAGGAAGGAGAAAAAATTACTGCGTACCTACCTACGTACCTACCTAGGTAGGGACTGGGCGGCACTGTTGCGCACCCCGGCCCCGCCACCAGCCGTCGAGGCCCTGTGCAAAGAACATGGCTGTTTGCTCACAACGGGCTAATCCAGCAAGTGAAAAAATGACCCAACCAGCAGAAAAGAGAAGGAAAAAACGAAGAAGAATTGAAAGGAAGACATCACCGGGCCGGTCGCCTCGAGGCCTCCCCATTGGTACCACCCCCCATCTGCAGCGGAGCAATTGAGTGGCCCAGCTCAGCCCGCCAGAAGAGTCGAGAAAGAAGAATTGGCCGCGGCAACGCCCCCGATCGTGATCATGACCTCACGCCGCGCAAAAAAGGTCCATTCAATTACCCAATAGTGCCTCTGGTCTAAACCCCAAGGGGAAGCCCTTCTCTGGATCCTCTGTTGGACCGAGCGCCCGGTTCCTGGCCGCTCAGTGTTCCCAGGAACGAAAGAGAATGTCTTCTCGAGGGGGGGTCGGTCCCCAGGCTTTTGCCCAGAAGTGCCATGCCAGGGAGACCAAGGGAGTGGGGAAGGCCTTGCCGGCCCCCGGTTATTCGAGGCTCTGCATTTTGCACGTAGGAGCTCTTCTCCAGGTTCTCGCTTGACATCAGTTGCTGAATTGGTTGCGAGAGGCTATCATGAGTTGTCTCTGCAACGTTGCCAATTGGATTGCCATTCTCCCGCGTCACTTGACAATCAAGCATTCCCCTCTGTGATCTCGCAATAATGAGAGTTTATAGGAAAGGGAAGAAATAAAAGACTCAAATTTCTTAAACGAGATCAGGGTACGTACCAAACGCCGTTCGACCTTCTTTCACACGCAACTTCAAGTTGGCACGACGAGCCTCCATTCTCAGGACTTGGATAACGTAAGTCTACATAACTATCCATGCACTATGCATGGAAACGGCACCTCGCACCTTGCCTATTCCATTCACCAGACGGTGTGGACGATGGTGCAATCGCTCACCTCGCCCACCTTTGGCCTAGAGGGACTTGTTGGCTCGTTTGGCCCTGCGAGTCATCGTCAATGGCAACTTCGTGACCTGCAGATCCTGCCTTGGTTTCAAGCTTTTTTCTGTCTCTGCTCGTTTCTCCTTTTTTTCTGCTTCCCCTTGGATGGTTCTCCGTGTTTGCTCCCGCGATTTCCCCCCCACTCGCCTTATTCCTTGGCCGATTGTCGAAAATCAACGCAATACGGAGTAGACAAACGATGGCTCCATGATGCTACTCATCTTCATGACAAGCAGGTGACAATTCTGAAGGCCCGAAAAAAACCTTACCACAACTCTCGATTCTGACATGCCAAAACGGCCAAGCCAACACAGGCGGTGATTCGTACAAAATTGGACCTCATGCGTCTAGTTTCAAGCTGGGGTTGGTGGGCGCGCGCCGGAGGGCGGAACTCCATCGCGAGCTTCCCCCATTCGGGGCCTTTGGCGAATGTCATGTAGTTTTCCTTACCTACAGTACGGCCAGCAGTCGTCAGTCTTCAGTCCAGTCCCATTGAACCCCATGCAGCAGTGGGATGGCACAGCTGTGTCAGCTCGAGTTTGCGTTGTGTAAGACAATGCTGGGTTTGCTGCCGCCAAGAAGGAGACGTTGTCCTCTCTTTGGTTGGCGATGGTTTGGCCTGACGGCGGCGAGTGCCTCACTTCTGGGCCCTTGTTCGTTCATGCTCTAGACTATCGCATCTTGCAGCTGACGGATGGGCAGGGAAAAGGCCCTCGCTCGCTACATCCAATGCATACCTACCCCAGACGGGCGGCTTGCAAGTTGTGTCTCTGGCGCCTACGGGGAAGGGAGAAATGTGACTTACGGCTAGACTAGCCGGATCTCTCTACTAGACCGAGAGACTATGGCTCACCTGACGGGGAAGTCAACGAGCGATTGGCACTCACCGAAATTTCCAATCCCCTTCACCGACCCGGGGACGATCACGGGACAGAGACTAATTTTGTCTCGATTCCAGGGGGGGCACAAATCCTCAATCGAGGGCGTCCAAGATCACATCCCGCCAGATCCAGTCATAGTCATGAACTAAAAACTGGGCTGGCAAGGTGATTCTTGCTTGGGTCTGACATCCATCTCTCGGCACCCAGGGCCAACCACCCCTTAATCCCACCCATCCCCATGGCACAAGACACAGGGAGCACAAGCACGCACAGCTCACCCGCCGGCTCGACCTGGCCTTGGGGGTGGAGGGTGGAGGAGGGGGCCCCGGGCCAGAGCAAGGTCCTCCGGCCGACGCGGGGCCGCCTGCTCGGTACTTACGTACGCGTACCCTCTTTGGGGTACCATCGATGACACAATTGTCCAGGAGCCCTGGGCTCCGGCACGAGGGGTTTCATTGCGAGGTGAAGGAACAAGGCTGGCAGGAGGATGGGAGTTGCACGACATATCATGGCATTGCGAGCAAGTCTGCATAGGGATTGCGTATCCGTCTCCTGTCCCTTCTCCGTTGTCGCCGGTCATCAATGTCCAGCCCAGCCGTTACGGCTAAATAAACATGATGTGATTGTTTTCTGGCGCGATCGAGGTTCATGGTGATTTCTCCAATATCCAAGTATCCCCCGCGAGATGCGTCGTCTAGTCCACCTCTTTCTCTCCTCTCTTCACCAAGTACACTTTAGGTGCGAGATTCCCCAGGAGGTGTCGAGCAGTCCCACAAGGAACGGAGCCGGCACCCACCTCCGGACCTCTCGCGCTCCAAAGGCCCCGGACTCCTCCGGGGCCCCACTCCGCCGACGGCCGGCGCCCCCGAACCATCTTCGTCCAGCCCTTCCATCTGATTTCCATTACCCCCAGGTTTTCTCCCACGACTCCAGTTTCCATCTCCAGTCCCCAGTTCTGGATCGACCATGAGGACAAGAAGGAAAAAAAACTAGGCCAGCTGCTTCCCCACGGCCCGCTTCTGAACTCACTCATCTCATCTCATCTCCCTTCTGGTTTCCATTACCCCCAGTTTACTTGATCTTGCAGCTTTCGTGACAGCCACGGGGCCGGCCGTTCCTCCTCCTGGGCCCCGCGGCACTCGTCCGCTTTCACTTTTACACCATCCTGCCAACCCCTAGGGGGACGACAGGGCCCCATTTCATGCTCAGCCAGAGCGCGCGCGCGCCCTGAGCCTTACTGTAGCTGGCTGGAGGCATGCACAGTTGCGTGCTGACAACTCGCTCGCAGACCTTGTGCCCCCGACAACCGCCCTCCAGACTTGCTTTGCCGCCGTCTCGTGGCCCCTCTGGTTTGTCATGGGCGTCGCTCCATTACCAAATCTTCCCTGCAATAACTGCACCCCGCATCCAGCGCTTGAAGGTGGACGCCGTTTAACGCGTCACGAGGTCGGCAGAAAAAATAAACCGGAGCGTCCCAGACGTTGAGGGAGAGAAGGCAAGGGGGTGTGCGTCTAGACCGGAGGCCGGTCGGTTCGGTCTGGCTGAGGCACGGAGAGTTGCACCAGGGAT
Organism: Fusarium illudens; assembly: GCA_013623515.1. NCBI lineage: Eukaryota > Fungi > Ascomycota > Sordariomycetes > Hypocreales > Nectriaceae > Fusarium > Fusarium illudens. The sequence continues at coordinate 18,432 of JABFEX010000356.1, forward strand.
TCGTTTCGAAGATGAGATCGAGGTCACGATGTTGGACAGTCTTGGCTCCCGTCGAAGCTTGCTCTCTGGGGGTCCGGTGGATGCGGCATGTCAAGGTCAGGGACAAAGGTCAAGGATCGGGTCCTGTCACTTGCGCATTCTCATGATGCCGAGATGCCAATGACCAATGCTCGTGGCTCGCCAGTCCGGTACTGTAGGTAGCCAGCCAGGTACCTGTCTGCCTACATACCTTGAAGGCCGGGGAAGAGGCGAGATGCATCTTTGATCCAGAGGCTTGGGAAGTGGGCATCACGACTTTGCCAGTGCCAGGCACGAGCTCTTCCTTGTCCCTCCACGTCCTTGGCGAGTTGCGACCTACCCTTGAGAGTTTCTGCCGCAATCCCCAGTGAGATGCACACGGTTTCAAACGTGCCCATCTCACCATCGTTGCTGTTATCTCATCATTTCTCAAGTCTCCAGTATCAATCTCACAACCCCCCGGTCTCGACAGCACAACAACCTCTTGCGAAACCCACCCAGGTGAGCATCAGCCTCCGCCGACGGAACCCTGTTGGTCGACGGTGACGGGCATTACCTACATTACGACGACGTCTTGTCCTCCGTTCACAAGCGCCTCGACCGTCTCCACGCCCTGATGCCTTTCTGGGCACCGTACCGGCGTGTGGTGGACGCGGTGCTACCCCGCCATACAGTCCAGCCCGGGCAGTCTGTCAGTCACCCTGTGTCTCTTTGGTCAGGCCCCGTTTCTATTTTTGCTCCCCGGCTGCGTTCCAATCAATGGATCTCCATGCACTTACCACCACCTGCCACCTGCCACCTGCCACAGGTCGCGAATGCCGCTGTAATTGCCATTGCATTGCCCACTGGGCCACTGCGCCTTGGGGGTTGTCTCCTTGTCCTGGTCTGCTCTGCTCTGGTCTTGCCTTATGTAAGGCTGGAGTTTTCGGATAGATCGGTATCGAGTTCCACGTGCCGTCATCACGAAGCCGTCTTTTCCGTGCCTGTTTCGAATCAATTGACCTCACGGCTCTACGGACATCTCATTGCATGCAGATTGTTTCAACTGACGTCGAGCAGCGCTTCCTGCTGTGCCCTGACGATACGTCAACACGGTCAATTCATGAAATACGCACCGCCACACGAGGTACGAGATACATGCACACCCGGCATCAGGATCCGATCCTGTGCAATGGCAGCGAGGGGCCAATCACGTCAACTCCCATATCTTGCACCGTGGGCCATGTTGGGGACTGACTGGCAAGCTTCGGCACAGCAGCAGCCAAGCCAGTGACACCAGACATCCTCTGCTTCCCCATTGAGCCAGGTCCCGGTTCTGCGTGCTTTCAAGGTAATCCAGCGTGCAATTGCACAGTACGTACTACCCTCCGTATCGTCAGGTACCTTGCTGGCGCCCGGCCGGACGTTCTCTGAGTTGCCACGAAGTGGAATGTTGGGGGAAGAGTTTTCCCAGACAAGAACCCCCAGTGGCTGAGCGCGGGGCCCCCGGGGCGCCGCCCAGCATGCCCAGGCACTCAAAGGCCCTGAGGCGTCACGGGCGTGAGCAAGCAGCTCCACAGTCGAGGCCAAGCTTCCAGATCATCCACTCATGAGCCTGCCCGCCGGGCATTCGACGCTGTTGGTGTGGATGCGACGCCTCTATTAACACCCGGCCGAACGTGCTGCCGGCCTCCGGGCGCCCTGACGGACCTGGTGCGACAGGCAGATACTGGAGGTACGTACTCTGTCCCCTTGCGATGGCCTACACCTGAGCCTCCACAGCTAATTGGGGCCTTGTGCTGCTATCTGATCGGCTAGCGACGCAACAAACCACATGGATTGGACCCATGCTTTTTCTCATGCTCAATCCCACCGCGTCCGGGGATCAGGGTCGGCCTTGCATGATCACGATAGCTTCAAGGTGGACGACGAAACAACCAGGATGCCCCTCTTTGTCCGCTTTGGACGAGTGATGGGCCACGATGGAAATTAGAGCCCATTCCTGGCGTCTTGCGGTGAGGGTCACCACCTAAGGCGAACCGAACCGGCACGCCGAAGTACCTACACACACATACAACCTCAAGAGGCAAGCCGGAGGTGCCCCGCGGGCGGCGGCGACGGAGAACGGAGTTTTTGGTCAAGAAATGCGGCCGGGGGGGGCGTCCCTTCGCAAAGCGCCGCCGGGCTGTCGCCATCCCAGCATCACATCTCTGTCCTTTTTTTCTTCCCTGCTCACGTCCATTCATCTCAGCGCGGGGCAACCCCTGGCCTGCACGCAAACCAACGGCGCAGACACGTGCTGGATGAAAATGTGACCTGGTGCATTTTTATTAGTGGTCAAGGCTCACGATAGCAGAGCAACATGTTTTGCTGCCTGTAAGAGAGAGCGTCAGAGATTGGAAGCCCGGGAGGGCCATTGCGTGCCTGGCTTGCACCGATTCGCTCCGCGGTGAGTAACCCGTCTAATGGCATCCATCGCGGCATCCATCCATCCATGGATCCTACGGTGTAGGTGTAAGCTGTGCCTGTGCTCGTATCACTGTACTTGGTACGGAGCAGTTACCCCTTCACCATCCACGCCTCCAATGTCGTTACCCCAGACCAGCAGACGTGTGCCTTGTCTCGAATGCCTGCCCAGAACAATGTCTCCCTTTGCGGACGCGGCCCGAGCTTCTCGGCAATCGATACGATGCTCTTGTGTGTCTGTAAGAGAGAGGCTGACTGGGATGGGTGAAATTTTTGCCTTGCCTCGCCTCGCCTCCATACCTACATCCATACTTGCTTCTGCCACCTTGTGTGCGTGTGTCCTGCATCGGGACGAGTCCAGATGACAACCTACCCATTCCATTCCTTGTTCCTGACTTTGGGAGATTCTGGGGCCGAAGCCGCGTCCTCAGCTGCCGAGTACAGATTACCCAATCGGCGTTTTTGCCTCGCGTCGCTCCCCCTCCTCTACGCCTGTCTACGCCGGCCTGGATGGGTCCATGGGTGACACGAGCACCTCTCTGGGAGCTGGCATTGTCAACAATAGATTTTTTTCTGTAGATCACGGGGAGGATCGTGCTCATTCGGACTGTCTTGAATGGCTCGTAATTCTAAAGCCCCTTGTGTATCCGTACCGCATCTTGTTTACCGCTCATTCATTCAATTGCCATAGGACCCGTAGATACGTACTCTCTAGTCATCTCTGAGGAGGGCTGAAGCGGTCACGATGCCAGATGTCTAATTGCCAATGGATTGTCGTCGACATTACGGGCTCCATTTGGGGTCAGGTGGTTGTCCCCTTGAGGCAGTGAATTACGTACTAGTTTGTCCCTGGGTCTCAAACCCGGTTACAGGAAAGCAAAACCAACATGTCAAAACGAAACTTCAACAACAACGACGACGATGCCCCAACAAGCCTGTTTTTTTCTCGTCCCTGCAGATTTCCCTGTCTCAACTCTTCGACCGCCTGCTCCTCCCTTTCTCCCTCGGCTTCTTGTCCTTGCTATCTAGGGTCTGGCTGCCATGCCAGTCGACACCCATAGGGCGAGCTGAAAGTAGCTGAGGACCGTCGCCAGGTCTCCAATTGCTGGGCCAAACATGGCTTCGAGATCGTCTGGGCCTAGAGGCTTGATCCTTGAATTGCGCTGCAGCGACTCTGGGAGCTGCATCGCGTCGAGGAGCGAGCCCCCAGGCCGGGCTGAAAAGGCATAGTCGGGAGTCGTCACCCAGTCCCAGATGTCGTTCACAAGGTGATCGATATCAGGAGTACCTTCTGCTACCGCGAAGTCGTGGACCAGTTTGCAGATTTCGTCCGTCTTGGGCTTGTCCCCTTCCTCGTCCATCGTGGCATGGACAAACTGGTTGTCAGGACCGAGCTCGCGGACCAGCATTCCCGGCCTCAAGTCGCTCCACGCGCCGAGGTTGCGACTCAGCCGTCCCTGCTTCACGCTCATGCCCTGGGAAAAGGAGCGGGCGAGCGACGCTGGCTTCCAGCTCCTCCACAAACCCCGGTAGTTCATGAGGGCGTAATAGTACGCCAGCCAATCCCCGCTGCCGGCGTCGGGCGCCTCCATATGCCTGGGCAGGCTGACCTCGAGCATCCGGTCGAGGAGCCGGGTGAAGGAGTAGTCGGCGCAGGCCAGCACCGTGCTGGCCTGCGCGCCTGTCATGCTGAGTATGACGTCCCGCGCAGGCTGTGTGGGGTTGGCCAGCATGATGGCCAGCACTCCGCGCATGTCCATCTGATGCTGGCCCTTGCCCTGGTAGGCCTCGGGGGGGTCCACCAGCGAATGCAGAGGCCCAAACGTCATTTCGATATTGGCCTGCATCTTCTTTGGCAGCAGGCGGAATGCCTTGATAATGTTGCGGGAAAAGACCCACTCGCGGTGGTGTAAGTGATATGCGTCATGATTAGGTCTTTCGTCCGATTTCTTCTTGGGGGCACGTTGCTTGTAGAGATCGCATTGTTGTCCGAGGGCCGCTGTGAGATCGAACAGCTTGTCGATCTTGGTATCGAGCGTATCGTCGGTGCCCGCTGGTTTGCCGTCGCTGTCCCTGCTGCGTCCCCATCTCGTTGAGCGAACCAAGAATAGTCGCATGTGTTGATCATACTCGTCGCACCAGGAGATGACTTCTTCCTCCTCCTTCGTCCTCCTTGGGCTTTTCTTTTGAATGGGCGGAATGCTAATGATGAAAGGACGGCGCCTATGTCTTTCGAGCATACGGCTCACGGCCAACTGGTTGATGTCGCGGTCCATGGTGTGGTCAATGTTGCTCGAACCGACTGCGAAGGGTGCTGATCAAGGGGTTACATGTTGGTGGGATGGCCAAAGTTGGTCAAGCCAAAGAAAGGTGCGTCTTGGGTCATTATAATGGCCGATAGGGACTAAGAAGCTTTTTGGTGTGCGTGGGCATCTGCAAGCCCACGACATAATGCTGTTGTGCCTGCCGGAGCTTATTTTGGAGTATTCGATCTGACCAGAGTTCTATCTGGGCGATCCATCAAGCCTATAAGCATGTTGATTTATCTTCCGCCGAATAATTCAATACCAAGATGGCCTAATTGAACCCTATTGTAAACTCCTTGGATCTTGTCAATGACACAATAGACTGTTTTACACAACGCCCTCGGATTCGAAGTGACTGAAAGCTTCATTATGCATGTGCATGTAAGTTTTGACAGAACTAGTCGAGATAGAATTCGGTACATCCCAAGTACCCATTGCCAATGTTACCAACTCTCCTTCTCATAGTTATTATAAACACTATTCATCAGGACGAGCAGCAGGACAGTTTGAATCGCGGCGGTTGATCGCGTCTGCGCTAATCGGTAACCGCGAGCGCACGTGATAAAGACCTTTCCAAATCGGCTGAATCAGCCGCCCTCCCCCGGCTCTGTGCGATTTCGCCCCTCCCATTCAAGCTCCCGCCGAGAAACGCCCAAAAAATTTGACACCCATGACATCGTGAAGCCGACGACTCCAACTCATCCACCAACCATCACCAGAATCGCCCTCTCCATCGGCGTTCTCGTTTCACGCTCGTCACAATCGATCCGCGCGCTTCATCCGCCTCGATTGCGTCCTTCGGCAGCTTGTTCCAGAAGCTTCAAGTTAGACTGCAGCGGCATCAACGGCTGAGTCTGTGCTGTTCGACTCGCTTCGACGAACCGCCTTAATACAATAATCACTTTTCCCTTCTCCTACCCTTCTCGGCCCTCAATCGCCCAAGATGGTTACTCTCACTGAGGTCGAGGACGAGCACTTCCAGCACTCTCAGGCTGGTCCTGACGTCGAGGATGACGAAGACTACACTGATACTGGTTGGTTTACCTCTTGCGCCTTTAAGAGTCGCATATGCTGATTAGATCCGCAGATTCCGAGATTTCCAACGAGTCCGAGTACGATCCTTCAGAAGAGACTCTTGCCGAGCGGTTATACGCACTGCGCGATATCGTACCCCCCACCACCCGCTCTTGGGTCACCAGCAAAGCCAGCGCCATCTCCGGCGCCGCCTGGAGCGTCCTGTCCTTCAGCGGGACGAGCGCCTGGGTCATCACCACCTCTGCCCTCTTCTTCGGCGTCCCCTTCGCCTTGTCCTTTGCCGAGGACCAGCAGCTCACCGCCATGGAGCAGGAGTATAACATGCGACAGACGGGCGGCGAGCTCCTGACCGCCGGCTCCGAGCAGAACACTGCCGAGAAGGTCGGCGCCGCGCTTGACGGCAAGCCCAGCCAGCCTGCGCTGTAAAGCACACCTCCCCTTGAATATTGGCAAACCTTGATCAAGCAAAGCGTCCTGGTGGTGAGGACGTCCGGACGGCGCCTCGAGAGCTGCTGCTGCTGCTGGCGCAGTCATTATCGGGCCAGGTAGCGGGCCTCCACGTGTACTATAAATGGGAATGGCGCAAACAGCCGATGTGTCCCTGATGAATGGCGGACAAATGGGTTGAACTGGGACGGAATGAGATGCGTCGACGCATGGCATGCGGCGTACCAATGATGTAAAGTATATGGCTTCGGGCGAATAATGGGCTGCGATCTCATCTCCTAGAAAGGCGGCTTCACGATGTATTTTGTGAAACTCGACCTATTGTTCATTTACGACATTATGTGGGCTTGTCTATCTATGGTCTATGGTCACTGGTGGTGGTGGTGGTGTATCGACTGTTACCAACGACTGATGGTGATCAATGTTGATGTATTTACACAGGAAGCCTGAGAGTGTATAGGAACATGGGAATGCACCATATGTAATCCGTCTGTATCTTTAAGCTGGCAGTTGTGTTTGAGTAACCTGGCCACCTGGATGGCTTGTGGTTGACGACGACACTTCATTTTCACACAACTGATAGTTTATGAAACCTCACTCTCTCGTGACAGAAGTCCCCTATTAAAGACCGAAATAGTCTACGGTATTCCAAGGGTTAAATGACTGCTTACTATCTACAGCAGAAATCCAGATATCGTGAGTGATTTCAACGCGGTGACACCGAGAGTCCCGGGTTCAGGGTAAGACAGTTGACGTTGACGACTTCCCCACCCTCGACAGAGCAACAACCTTTCATCTCAACACTCATCGACTAATTGGTGTGGGTACTTCGAGAGAAACGGAGCAAGTATGGATTACGTTGCACTGCCAAAGATAGAGGTAATCACCATCTAACTTGGAGATCCTTGCCCCAGCTAAACGGTTCGGTGCTTAAGCTTCACGCCCACCTCACGGGGAGCATCTCTCGCCGAGCTCTCCATGAAATATGGCTACGAAAAAAGGCAGTCGGCGATACGGACCTCGAGGATCCCCTTCTTGTCATGCCCGAGGGGAAACACGACTACAACTTGGAGACGTGAGGCTCCCCTCTGTCTGCAAATACCTAGGGCTTCATGACCACTGACAACGCCCCACGATAGCTTCTTCCCGCTCTTCAGCAGCTATATCTACAACCTAATCACCGATGAAGAATCCACTCGGTACACTGCCACTTCTGTCCTGACTGACTTTCTTAATGATGGCGTCTGCTACCTGGAGCTTCGGACAACGCCCCGCGCTACACCACACATCTCAGCAGAGCAGTACATCACCATCCTCCTCTCAACCATCTCCTCCTTCGAAGCCCGGAACCCCCAGCTGCACACGCGCCTCATCCTCGCCGTCGACCGGCGGCACACCCCCGAGCAGGCCTCCTCCACGCTCGCCATCGCTCTCAAGCACCGCGCCGATGGTGTCGTGGGTCTCGATCTCTGTGGGGACCCGACGGTCCGACCCGGCGGAGAGGTGGACGTCTTCACGCCCGTGTTTGAAGAGGCGAGGAGGGAGGGCCTGGGAATCACGGTGCACTTTGCAGAGGCCGAGGCCAGCGGGTCCAAGAAGGAGCTGGAGACGCTGCTCTCGTGGCAGCCGGGGCGGCTGGGGCATGTCATCTGGGAGGACGAAGAGACCAAGAACGAGATTGCGCGGAGGGGCTTGTGCTTGGAGTTGTGTCTTAGCTGTAATGTGAGTGCAGGAATGGTGAGAGGTGGTTTTGAGGGCCATCACTTTGGTCACTGGAAGGACGTTGAAGGACCAATGATTTCACTTGGGGTGAGTCTCCTATCTACTGGAACCCATGACCAATGCGAGCTGACAAGAGATAGACGGATGACGTGGGCGTGTTTGGAAGTCCATTGTCAAACGAGTATCGTCTTGTCGCGGAGCACTTCCGTCTCGACCGCGAGGCCATCTGCCGACTGGCGAGGGAGGCCATTGATGGCATCTTTGGAGGAGAAGAGGAGAAGGAGAGGCTGCGACGTATCATGTGGACTTCGTAATTGGTCATGGACCGTGGCTCCACGGTGGTATTGGTATAGAGGCACTGCTTGTTTCTTGAGGATATATGCCGCCTCCTGTGTTTACGTCTTGAATAGAGCCATCTGTTGCTCCCTTCCCCGTGGCATTATCTATCTCGCCCCCTGGTCATGTTGATTGACATGGCAGCTCCTCAATCTTCTCGTCATGACTGCATATGAAAGATATGACCTGCAATGCCGGCTGCGTAGCCTAATATTCAGGCGTGAGATATTCGTCATAACATGTATCTACTTTATTCGTTTCTATCGTCTTTAAAGCGCAGCGTGTGCTAGCTACGATGAGCACCTATCGAAGCATCATGGCATCAAAGGTTGATTCATACTGCTTTGACTCGCCAACAAGGTATGAGCAGAGAAGTAGCTACCTAATAAGAAAAAGCCGGATGAGCAGCAATTCTTCTTTCCCGACTAGAGTTGAAGCATTATACGTGAACGTCGCGTCGCGTAAACAGTCCTGCCCCATTAACGCCATCACTTTTGTGTGTACCTTCATTTCGAACTTGACCCCCTTTTTTGTCTCCTTCTCATACGTCCAAGTCATTTTCATCCAAGCATCATGCCGTCGCCTCAATGAGTGCCAGCGGGTGGACTGTCGAGGTCCACGCCCTCAACCTTGGTTCGCTGATCCTCGCTCTGGCGGACGAGGTTCAAAAAGTAGCGCGAGGCGCGCTCGCTCTCGCCCTTGACCTTGATAGTCTCATCGCGCTTGGCGCCGAGGTCCTTGACGCTCTGGTCGAGGCCGACGCGGAGATTGTCGGCGGGGAAGCGTAGAACCTTGCGAACGGACGAGGAAATACGGGTGGAGTTGGAGTGGACGTAGTCGAGGTCGGTGAGCTGAGTCGAGATCTTGGTGGCCAGGCGAGGAGGCAGAGAGTTGGGGATTTGCTGAAGGACATAGACAGAGGCGGCAACAGCTGTAACAGGGTTAGTTGATTCCTAATTAATTCAAATGGTTGTTAACTGAAATAGACTTACCAGCCACGAGAATGCCGGGCAGAATGAGCTGACGGAGGTTGTCGTTGCTCAGCAGGCGGGTCGCCGTAACAGCCTGATCCATCCATGTGTTCATGCCAAGCATCTTGGGCACGACTGCGCCGGCAACAGTCAGAGCCATGCCAGTGCCTGCGTACTTCTCCTGACGCTGCAGCAGGGTGGTCCAGTCGACAAAGTCCATGAACTCGGTGGGAATGTGAACCTGGCGAGCGAGGGCGTCCTTCTTGCGCCGGAACATGACGTCGGGTCGGAACTGGAGGTTCTGGAACTCATCACCGACGTGCAGAAGGCCCAGCTGCTTGATCGAGTTGACGCCACGCACCGTCCTGCCCCGGGCATACTCCTCGCAGTTGATCACCGAATCGGAAATACGTGAGAGCATGGCTTCCTTGAGGTCCTCGGCATACTGGAAGGCACTCAGGATTCCGGGGTAAGGCACGTCGTAGCTGCCGCTTGCGGAGTGAATAATGGAAGAGTTGAGAGCCATACGGGTGTGATCGTAGACCTCCTTGCACGTTTCCTCAATGTTGGCGTCGACGTGCTCACTGACCTCGGAGCGGGCCTTTCGGCTTGACTCGAGCTGGGGCTCGAGCTCCTTGAGCTCTCTCGTCACTCTCTCGAGTTCGGACTGAGCCACCTCCTGGTTGACCGTTGCCAGAGTGTTGACATCGTTGAGAATGTTGAGCAGATATGTGCGGGCCGGAGCGAGCTTCGACCTTGCTCGCTTCTCCAGCACGAACCTCCGCAGCGACTGTTCAAGGGCCTCAAAGTCTCGAACCTTCTCAAGATCCTTTCCCTTGCCCTTGTCATCACCATCACCGGGGTCACCGCTGCCCCCACTTGAGCTTCCGCTCCCACTGCCTCCAGGGCCACCGGGAGGCGATGGGCCGACGGGGATAGCATTGCTAGAGACAAAGTGAACAAGCTCGGATGATTCCTTGTGTGTTCGGGGGCTCAGGCCTTGAACTTGATCCAAAACCATCTTCTGGCATCGGTTCTTGTCACGGATAACATCAAACCCGTTGACAACGATGAAGATGTAGGCCTTTTCGGCCGCGGCGGCCCAGATGAACTCCTTGGCGGACTGCGTAAAGTGGTTGGCGGCAGAAACCACAAAAACCACGACGTCGATTTCCTCCTGTCGAGCAAAGATGGCTGTTGTCTTGGTCGTGTCCGAGTTGAGGCCAGGAGCGTCGATCAAGGCAATATCCACCACTCCATTGTTCAGAAGTGACTCGTCGATGGACCGGCTATCCTTGACGTAGATCTTGCACTGAGTATAAGTCTCGTTGTCGACCACGATCTTTTCCAACTCTTGCAGGGAAAACACATCGTAGGTCGATTCGTCATTTCGATCATAGGCGGTCTTTTTGTGCACGGCATGGACCTCCTCCACTCCCGAATTCTCCCTGGCATCAAGCACCTCGCAAAAGATAGCAGTGCAGGGTTGTTGGTCTTCGGGCAAAACCTTTCGGCGCAGCAGGGCATTGCAGAAGGTCGACTTGCCAGCATTGAGGTCACCTGTGATGAGGACTTTGCTTGCAGTGTCTTCGATTCGGTCACGCAGAGACAACAGGTGCTTGATGCTGGTGCTGATCTTGCCGTCGAGTAGTGAGGCGATGGAGCCCTTTTCCAACGAGTGAACGAGTTCGGCCTGATGGAGTGCTCCAAGTTTGAGGTCCAGCTTCAGGATCGAGAATTCTTGAGAAATTTGGGGAGAAACTAGTCGGGGCTCGGGCGTTGATCGATTCTCGGCGGCTCGACTCGACTCGGCAGCGTTGTCTTCAACGGAAGTCATGGATCGACGCAACATGGGATTCCGCATGGAGGAGGAGGACGTCGTAGAACCTTGTTCGGCCATGGTTGAGTAGGCATGACCGAAACTAGGGCGGGAGGCTGTCTCGGAGGAATCACGGCGGGCTCGCTGAACGGAGGGGTAATGAGCAGGCCAAGAAGCATTCATCTCTTGAAGACTCTGAAGCAATTCGAGGACCTTGTTGATGGATCGACCGAGGTTTGCGCGGTGGGCGTTGTACCACATCTGGTGCACAGCACCCGAAGCAGGACGGTCATGGTGCATTGCCATGTCCCAGGCGGCGGTAGAAGCCATGGCACGCTGGTCGTCACCAGCGATGCTGCCGCCGTAGCCTGAGTCAGCCTCTAGCATGCTCTGAAGACGCGCCGCATGTTCGGACGTGATACCGTTGCCAACAGTCATGTAGTTGGGGCGGGCGGAGGATGAGTTCGCAAGTGGCGGAGAAGCAGATTCGGGCCGGGGCGCGTCGGCGGTGCCATTTTCGTTGTCGGACTCGTGATCGTTTTCTTGGTGCAGAGGGGTCTTGCCCTTTCCGGTAAAGTAATCCTGGCTCATGATGAAGCAGCGCGTAGCAGTTCGACCTGCATGTTTTGCGCAGAAAAAGCAGAAGGAATTAGAAATGCTGGAGCAAGCGGTGATGTCGTTGTGGTGGGCGGCGGAGTTGGGACCGGGAGCGGGAAACTTGATCATCCCTGGTAACCGACCCATTTCTGCATGATTTTTACTGGTTCCGATCGCCGAGGGGCTTCTCTGATTGGTCAGAGGCAGGTTTTTCGGGCAACACTCGGGCCACCAGCCACAGGGAGCATGAGAACGGCCGCCAAGCCACATTTGGCTGTCAATGCAGGTTTCCCGCCTCATGCGGTGGCCGATGGCCCCCGGTCGGCGGCGGTCGGTCTTTGATGGATAGAGGTCCAAAGGTAAGGTTGGGCCCAGAGCGGTTACGTAGTTCGGTACCTCCGTAGCACGCACGCACGCACGACACGGGTACCAACCTACTCTCACCACTGTAGGCTTTTCTTCGCTGCCTTGCCCGCAATCTCGACGCCTATTCCTCTTCACTATCTTTATCTTCGCTTTGTCTGCGCATCTACAGCCTTTTGTTTGACGTTCTGGTCACCCCTCCGCCTCTCTGCGCATCTTCAGCCCCCCCCGCACACTATGAATGTAAGGACAATGCCATCGCGCGACAATCCCTGATGCCCATGATGGCTAATCCCTCTCATGAAACACAGATCCTCGAATGGGCTTTCGGTAAGCGCATGACGCCTGCGGAGCGTCTGCGCAAGAACCAGCGCATGCTGGACAAGGCCGTCCGCGAACTCGACCAGATGCGCGTCAAGCTGGAGAAGCAAGAAAAGACCCTCATCCAGCAGATCAAGACGAGTGCCAAGAATGGCCAGATGGGCGCTTGCAAGATTCAAGCCAAGGATCTGGTCCGCACCAGGCGGTATGTCGAGAAGTTCTACGCCATGCGCAGTCAGCTACAAAAGATCTCGCTACGCCTCCAGGTATGTCATGATGGAGCCGCCCCTATGAGGTGCACCATGCCGCTGGAACAGGTACTGACAAACTACAATACAGACCTACCGGACGAACGAACAGATGATGCAGGCCATGAAGGGCGCCACGATGGCCTTGGGCAGCATGAACAAATCAATGAATCTCCCTCAGCTCCAACGGATCGCCATGGAGTTTGAGCGGGAAAACGATATTATGGAACAGCGACAAGAGATGATGGACGACGCCATCGACGATGCTATGGACGTAGGAATCGAAGAAGAGGGCGACGAGGTGGTGGAACAAGTGCTGGAAGAGATCGGCATCGACTTCAACCAGGCTGTACGTGAAGCCATGATAACGCTCTCTGGACTGAGACTGACAATGATTATAGCTCGGAGAAACCCCTACTGCATTAGGAAACGCTGCCGTGCCGGAAGGTAAGATTGCTCAGGCAGTGGGCGGCGGCGGCGGCGGCGATCCTGTTGACGACGACCTCCAAGCACGACTCGATAGCTTGCGGAAGTAGACATACGATTGGGTGCTGAAGAATATGGGCACGATTCATCCTTTAAGATGGACACTGCTTCATTATCTTGGAAAATCCGCCACAACCCTGAACCAACGGAGGTGAACGAGAAAGCGACGGAGCCGATATCACGGCCAGGAGGGGGCTTTGGTGTTGCCATTCTTACAAGGGTGCTTTGGTGTCTGGAGAATCGTGTTGTGATCAGTCAACTTTTCAGCCTTTTGACGCAGTGTTTCCTGCTGTTTATAGAAAGATAATCATGGGGTTTCTGTTTGCTGAGTGGGTTTTTGGTCCAAACAGACGCGGATACCCCTTGTCTCTGGGATTATTTGCCAGGGCGCAATTCCATGTCCGTACTTGAGTTTGTTTCCTTGGAGTTGGTTCAAAGGCTGTGAGAAAAGGCACGGATGAACACTGGAATTCATTGATTGTCTCCCCATCAGGCTTCAGGATGATCAATGCTCGATCTGCATCCAGGTAAAGAGCATAGACGTTTGTGGAACGGGTCTTTAACAAGGACACCAACAAATGCAGAATGAAGCCCGATAAGAAAACTTTCTGCCTGCCTTGTGCGATAGGAAAGAAAGAAAACCATGGACTAGACCGAGAAAAACGGCTGGTTGGGCCTAGCTCTGACGGCACCTCCGGACCAGATACACGTGTACGACTCTGGGAAGCTGGCCTCGTGAGCGCGCATCAACGTGGACAGTCGATGGTGAACCCTGTGTTGTTAGCCTGGAGCTTTTTGCAAGGATGGATGCTTACCCGAGTTCCATGAGACTCGAGCTTGGAGAAACTGCTAAGCTAGTATGTAGTATATGGCGTCGGATGCTCCGGGTGAGAATCTCTCGAGATGACATTCATACCCTGAGATCGACTCCCAACAAAGAAACCCAGGACCCGGGCATCCTGAAGGCGCGTTTCTTCAAGTGCTTCATCGGGGCCTCACAAAGATCCCAACGCCTCATTGGAGAGTCACGGAGTCTCGCTGCAGAGCGCTAAGCAGCAGGCGCCCAGCTCACAGCCGCTGGGCCAGTCAACGTCACTTACACTTGAGCGTACGTCAGTGGCCAACCCCCCGTCGGCGGGCAGCCAGTGGATCGTGCCCGAACGGTGTGAACCCCTCAGCGCACCCGCCGCCTGGAATTTCAGCGCTGGTCCCCGCCCCCCCGCCGAATCAGGATAGCGGGCCCCGTGCCGTCCAGATAACTTGCCCGGCCGCCGCCTGGCCTAACCAAACCGAACGGCTTCATCAACTACGACGACGACTAGGGACTCGCAAACAACCTACCTATCTACCTACCTACGCCATACTCCGACCCTCCCTCTTACATACCTCTTCCTGCTACAGCTCCGAGAGCCTCTCCTCTCGTCTCCATCTCGCACCTCTCTCACACCGAGATATCCCACCGATCCATCCATCGTCAGGTACGTCCGTCGGCCTTCACACCGCATTGGAGTGACGCCGAGTTATTTGGTTTCCTCTCCCGCTTGATATTTGTTTCCCGTCTACACCCATTTTTCTCTCTTGCGCTCATCTGCTGTATGTCACTGTCCCCGCCATTGCTGTTCCTCGCCTCCCCTACGTCACGGTACTATTGCGTTGCAATGCGCCTTGCTGCACAACGCTCCTTCATCCCTCATCCTAGGCTTTTGATATCTATCTACTTGCGAAGCTTGGATACGGTCGATTTCTGCTACGTGAGGCTCTGAGTCCCTTGAAGCTGGCGCTCATACAAACTGCCGTGCCCGAGTGACGACCCCTACATCATCGCTGGATGCTCACCCAACATTCTGCCACCCGACACCAACCCTTCTTTTCCCCATCTTCGGGCTTCCTCTTTATAGCTCGAATTGAAACACCGGCCCTGAATCTTCTCTAACTCTTCCAGGTCCGTTTTGCGCCGACGAAGCATCTCCACTATCGCACCTAGTTGGTCTCGACCAGCACCCCGCCCCAAGCTCCCCTCGACGACATACATTGCCCCAGCTCGCCTTCGCAGCACCCGCGTGTTGTCAGCCTTCGACGTCGACAACATATATACGACAGGGACGGAAACGATACCTCTGTTTCTTCAGCATCACCGGTGCTGACACGACCCCCACATCTCACCAACTCTTCCAGGTCTTTTTTCACTCTCCACAAGCTGGCGAGCAACAAGCGTCGCAGTCTCTCCTCGACAGGAGGAAGTCTGCTGAATAGAATGTTTGGAGGCAGTTCAAACTCTGCAGGCAACAAATCTGAAAGCGATTCAAAGTCTGACAAGTCTCCCTCGCCCGAGCCCAGTCTCGGCTCGAGTGCCCCGACTACCATCAAGGCAAACGATCAGGTAGCGAGCGGCGAGAAGCGCAGCGGAAATGGCAGCCCTCCAACCCGCCAGGAAACCGGTGGCTCGACCGATAAGA
Source organism: Fusarium illudens (assembly GCA_013623515.1). NCBI lineage: Eukaryota > Fungi > Ascomycota > Sordariomycetes > Hypocreales > Nectriaceae > Fusarium > Fusarium illudens. Next base: position 34,002 of record JABFEX010000356.1, read on the forward strand.
AGCGCCGGAGTAGTAGCGTCAGCAGTCGCGCCAGCAGCTTGTTGGCCTCGGCTAAGAACTCGCTCAACTTCTCTTCTCAGAGTAGTCGCGGCGGGTCCTCTGAAGTGAGCTCGCAGACGCCTCTGCAGAAGCTTGGCAAGCAAGATCCCGCTCTAGTGGTGCCTCAGGGCCAACACAACAACTCGGCTGGAGAGTCTGTACCTGGACCCAAGTCTACGTTCCGCGTCGGCGTTTGGGAAGATAGGAACAAGAAATGCCGCCGGACCATGGAAGACACCCATGCCTTCCTGTACAACTTTGTCCAGACCCCAGCTCTAAATGATGCGTCCGCAAAGGACAAGTCGGAGGGAGAAGACCAGGAGTTGGCTGTCGCGGACATGGTTGAGTCTGACAATGGCTATTTTGCTATCTTTGATGGACATGCCGGCACCTTTGCCGCTGACTGGTGTGGCAAGAAGCTGCACATTATCCTCGAGGACATTATACGCAAGAATCCTAATGCCCTAATTCCCGAAGTTCTAGACCAGGCCTTCACAGCTGCCGATGCCCAGCTTGAGAAGCTCCCGCTCAAGAACAGTGGCTGCACCGCAGCCGTTGCGGTACTGCGCTGGGAGGAACGCGTCTCGAGCGATCGCTCAGCTGTTAAGTCTGCTAGGCCTGACGAGCTTACCGAAACGGACAAGGCCAAGGATGGAACCGCCAGTGATGGTGCTAATGCGCCGACCAAGGCAGCCAACGTGAAGACGAAGGGAGGCAACGGAAAACAGCGAGTTCTGTACACGGCAAACGTTGGCGATGCCCGTATTATCCTTTGCCGGGCCGGAAAAGCCCTGCGTCTTTCTTACGACCACAAGGGCAGCGACGAGGTCGAAGGCAAGCGAATTGCTGCCGCTGGCGGCTTGATTCTGAACAACCGCGTCAACGGCGTTCTGGCCGTGACCCGCGCGCTCGGCGACGCTTACATGAAGAAGCTTGTCACCGGACACCCTTACACCACAGAAACGGTCATTCAGGCCGATAGCGACGAGTTTATCATCATTGCTTGTGACGGAGTAAGTGTGATCCATACCTGTGCCCTGAAAAATGCTGACCTAGCGCAGATCTGGGATGTGTGCAGCGACCAAGAGGCTGTCGACCTTGTCCGAAACGTTGAGGACCCCATCGCAGCATCGAAACTGCTTGTGGACCACGCCCTGAATCGCTTCAGCACTGACAACCTGTCCTGTATGGTGGTCCGACTGGACCAGGCCAAGGAGGCTGCAGTTGAGGCGGAGGGTGCAGCGTCCCAGGTCAGCGAGGCGGACAAGATTATCAGCGAGACTAAGCAAAAGATTGCAGAAGGCAGCACACCTGCCGTTGGAGTATCAGCGAGTAGCAACGCGACCAAATCTGACCCCCCTATAGCTGTACAAGAGGGGGGGTTTGTGCCAACATCGCTTGACGAGGCCGTTGCGGAAGAACCCATTCATGTCCCAGACCCCGAGTCGGAGGAAGTGCCTGTTTTGAACAAGGTGGCTGTCGAGGAGGCCAGAAAGGACAAGCCGGCTGAGAAGGCCTAGCGAGTGGATATTAACTAGATAGGCGGATCGCGAGGCAGCAAGTAGTCTCGGGTCAGGAACATTGCGGAGCAGTGTGAGGCTGGATGTTGGGTTCACTGTCTGATGGGCGTCTTTCTACATAAAGCTAGATGGACCACATTTTTGGTTGTTGAGCAGAGGGAATCGTGACGACTGTATGGTGTGTATTTGTGATATGTGAGAGCAAGGAGTGATGATGGGTCTCCTGACGAGACTGGATGCATGCGGAGCCGGGTGGGCGAGTTGACTTGATAGTGTTTCGTCGCGGCTCAGCTGTAGGTGTATGAATGAGGAAGTGAGTGATGCGATATCTTGCGATGCAAGTTGCTGCATTGGAACTGGACACGACTATGACGAGACGCGAGCCGTCTCCTGCTGCTTTTAACCCATTCCAACGACACTCGCTGATACTGCCTGACGTATGTATTAATAGCCTGGACCGTCGAAAGACGTTTGCTTGTTTCAGGTGCTTCGAGGTCTGGGGGGAGGGTAATGGGGGAATCACAGGGAGTTAATTGTCAGACAAGGAAGGGTATGCAGTCATGTCTAAGGAGGTTGTTGGCAGATTGTCTTGCCTGCCCCTGAAGAACAAAAGCCAAGACCTAGGTTGGCACTTGAATATTTGTCGTTCAACCCATAAGATTGTACGTAAACACTATACCTATTTATGGGCAAGGTAGCGGAATACCAAAACGAAGGCTGGAATAAGAAGGTGATCGTGTGAATTCTTGGGCCGCGGTAGCTCACAGGCAGATTGAGGTATAATTTCATCCCTTCATTACTAACTATCTCTTGAGACACTGGTTGTTCTCTAACGTTCCTATGTAAGCTGATAGGGGGGAATCGCCCGTAAGGAACCTATGGCTGGAGCAAGCCCCTTGGCCTCATGCTTGTTCCTTAATTGTGCATTATTGATAGTTGAAGTTTCTCACTTGACTCTCCGAGGTACTCTTCTATCAATGAGCAACCCGTCCGGGCTATTGACTGTAGCTATAAACTGCTTTAGTTCACTCCGAGTTCTTTCTGTAAAAGCTCCACGTCCTTCTTTCTGTCTCGATACCTGGATGCGGATTGAGGATGATTACGAAGACCATTACTAGGAAAAGCCCTCATGGTTCGTCTCAACTAGTCTTGCCTTGATGGCACTATCCAGGCTTTGTGGTCGACAGGATAATGGGATGGGAAGCTCATGGCCGGAAAATCATCACAAAGCAGGGGCATCATGGCTGGCCAAGTTTGATTGAGGATGTTGATCGTCAAGGAACATCGCGGGGTCACGTGTGGTGGCTGAATCATCCAGACATTGCGACTCCACCAAGTTTATTCCATCAAGCTTCGACGCGGGCGACGAGTGGGTACCTCTACCTTTGAAAAAAGGCCGGAAAGATTCTGGCTGCACCATCCGCCGCGCTATCGACTCCATTTCCGAGATGGGGGACAATTTCCAAGTGGACTATGACGAACAGCTAGCGGGCGACCGAGGCGTCAACGGCTGCAAGTCAAATAACGTAGCCGAGATGCGACAAGGCCAAGGCTTTTGAATGATATTGTATTATGATGTTTGTGCTCTTTTGTGCAGCTTCCACCAGAAACTTTGTTTGAGTATATCAGAGTTTATGCAAGGAACAAACAGCAACGAGGTTTGTCTTCCTTGGCTGCTGGGCGCCCTGAAGATGGGGGTGGAGAGATGAAGCGGGATGGGCGGGATGGTTTCTGCATTGGGTTGCTCCAAGTCAGTGAGTGGCTTGCGGGTGGAGGGCCAGGGACCGGCTTGAGGTTACGGCGACGGGGTAGAGTTTTGGAGCGGGATGGTGAACTGCGCCGTTGCTAGAGAGGGTGTGATGGAGTCTTGCAGTGCAGTGCAGGAGAGAGAGAATGAACGGGAAACTTTACTTAAAACAAATTGTACAGCTCATTGTGCAACTTGGGCGTCTTGTTCAGCTGCTTCCCCAGCATCGAACAAGGGGGGGGGGGGGGAGAGGCTAGAAGCAGCTGAGAATGTTTCCATGGATATCTGCATCCTCTCTTTCCCTTGTCGACAGTGGTTCGGTTTTGTTTACTTTTTCATCGTTTCGTCCCCTTCCCGTTTCTGCTCAAGCGGGTTGGCCTGGCTGTCTTTACTTTTTCCGTAGACTTTGATCCTTGTGACTCTGAGCTTGTACCTACTGTAGCTAGCCCAGGGCTTGTTCTTCTTATTGTGTGCGCGCGTGTGTGCGTTGTGTAGCAGAGCCGTCGTCGCTGTGAATGGCTCGCTCCATTCCAGCGCGGATCTCCCTTTTTGGCTGGCGCGCAATTACACTCGAGCTAGGTACGCAAGCTGCTGCGGTGGAGAGGTAGGTCGTGTTTTTGTGCTATAGATGATCGAGTGCTTCTGCAGTGTGATGTTTGCTTTGCATCGTGTGTTTTTCCTCTCCTTTCCTTCCTTCTTCTCTCTTTCTCATGCTCGCTCTCTTTAATTGACATCCATTGCATGTCTCGGCCGCTGCTAATTGCGATCCATACCTGGCCAAGGACAAAGACGACTCTGGGTATCACTCGTCCGTCCATCCTTCTTATTGCGAGGGAACAAAGCGCATCACCCTCCCTCTCTGCCAATGCCTTTATTGGACTTGATCTCGATTCATTTATTTTAAATAAATGACCAAATAAACCGCCGAAACTCGAAGCAAGCATCGCCAACAACAGAAAAACAAAAGGTCTCATTATCGCCGGCCAATCCATCCATCGTTAGGTAGCTGGAGATCCATGTCGCCAACCCGAGCCTTGCCCCTGAAATCTGGTGCTACCGCCCCTTGACCCGCACTGAACCCACCGCTCAACCCATCCCATCCCATCACTTCGAAACCGACGCCGAATTAGACGTAGGTACCAATACTACCTGCTGTACATTCCCCCGGAACAATCATTCATTCTCTCTCTCTTCCCCTTGCTCCTCGTCTTCGACCTCCATCTCGTCATCGCCGCCGCCGCCGTCGTCGCAGCTTGTCCCTCGTTTCATACTAGAAGAGAAAAAAAGGTCCATCCCCCGCAGCTTCTCGAGCAGCATCCTCTTCTGCTGCTGTCGCCCGCTGCTGCTGTCTTTCGTTTCCGACCTGGCTGTGACCCGACGGGAGGCGCCATGTCGTTGAATGGCTTAGACGACCCCAAGGTCCAGGAAGCCCACGAGGCCGCCGTCGCCGAACCCGGAGGATGGTATGTTTACCCTGACCAGACGAACACCAAGTCGCCCAGAAGCTGACCAAGTCTTTGCGCGTTGCAGGTTCCTCCTCAAGTACGCGAGTCGCGATGAAGTCGAGCTGTTGGGCCGTGGCTCGGGCGGCGTTGTCGAGGTGCGCAACAATGTCGCCCAGTATGACGAGACAAGTCCCCTATACGGCTTCTTGAGATATCGGAGGCGGAATGTCTTGATCAAGTATCTTCCCGAGGACTGCTCTCGCCTCATCCAAGGTCCGTCCTGCCTCCCCTTTCAACTCCCTCCCCGCAGGCCATTCTTGAGTCGGCCATGTCCACTCGCTGCCAGAGATACTGACTGTGCATCGCCTTGCAGCACGCGTGGCTGTCCATTTCAACGCCGTTTGCGAGCGATTCTCCCCTTTCGACACTACCTTCGAGATTGCCGACGCCAAGGAACTCAAAGACACCAAGCTATCGGCTGCATGCTCCCTGCATGCCGCTTCAGGGTCCAACTCGTCGTCGTCGAGTTCGCTGCGCCGAAGGCGCCTAATGGAAATTGCGGAGGAGGAAGAAGAGGAGCAACAGCAACGGGCCAACAAACGCCAGTCGCTCGGCGCGGACCAGGACGACGAACGCCCTCAAACGGCCAAATCAAACCACGAGCCCGTGACGCTCAACTCGGACCTGGCTGCGTCCCCCGAGGAGAGCAACTTCACTGCCGCCTCGACCTCTCAGGTGCCCAATTTCGTTGGCGCAGATGATAGGCCCGTTTCCCCTTCGCAATCAGTAGATGCACCGGGGCGCATGTCATCGCAATCAAGCCGACCCGAACTGTTTAGCTATTCATCATACCCGTACGGCAAACCAAAGGTGAAGCTAGGCCCGCGCCCTTCCCTAGAAACGGGCAACAGACCTCGCACCGCTGGAGGATTTCGACCCGTTTCGCAGATTCCTTCTGGGTTTAAGCTATTCGGAAAGGGATCCAAGAGGAACAAGAGCAAGGACGAAACCGCCAACGCCGAAGAGCTCCTCGCTGTGACCGAGAACGATACGCCAGTCTCGGAGGAGCCGCAGATTGCGCACACAGAAATCACCCGCCCCGCCACGAGTTCTGGAGTCTCTGCTCCCAACTCGCCCATGATGCCCATCCCGCCGCCCTCAAAGCCGGTTATTTCGCCCGAGAAGGCGAGACTTATGAAGGCGATGAAGCTCAGAGAGAAGAAGAAGAAGAAGAACTTGGCCATCAGGGCTGCGGATGCCGCTGCCTCCCCCGTGACCTCCCCCGTGACCAGCGAGGAGGGCGCCTTGGAGGAGAGGCTCGAGGAAAACCAAGCGCAAGCTGAGGATGAGAACCCCAACATCGAGACCGAGTCGGATCGACCATCCATCTCCAACGCGGACTCGGGCATTGGCCTCGACGCATCCTCGGCCTCGATGAACACGGACCAAGCATCCGACCTTACACAGACTGACTCTCACCCCGACAGCCCAGTCATTGCATCTTCAGAACCCGAAATATCTACAAAGGCATCCTCGCTGTCCGAGTCCACCGATGAAACTCTGCACCCCAAGAGTGACGATGCGCCCGAAGAAGACGACAAAGCCATAGATGATGATGTGGCTGCAGAAGACGATGCCCCTAAGGAGCCAGCTGCCGCCACAGAATCACAGCCTGTTGCCGAGGAGAAGGCTGAAGGCACGCCCGTCGAGCCGGCTTCTGAGGCTGACACCAGCATTCCAGACCGGCAGACTTCCCCCTCGGCATCGTTGGCGAACAGTGGCAAACCCGAGACAGGCAAAATTCCAGACACGCTCGACACAAATGACACGGCCAATGTCAACAAGGACGACGAACCCCTCTCTCCCTCGTCCGCCGTGCTCAGGATCCCCAAGTCCAAGTTCTCGACCCAGGACCTGCGATCTACGAGCAACACCCCGGCCCCTGACCAGAACACCCGCGAAGGCAGCCCCGTCATCGTCACCGAGGACGTTGAAGAGGAGGCTGACAGCAAAGACGTCGCCCCAGAAACCAACAGGCTGCCCGAGACAAAGCAGCCGAAACGCAAGGCCAACATCGAGCCCATCCGCACCGACTTTTTCACCGACAACAGCCGACCGGAGTCCCAAACGGGTCACCTGTCGGACGACGAGTCGTTGATGGATGAACTGCAGAGCGCCACCCTCCAGGAGGCGAAGCCCATGCTGGTCGCCAAGAGCCCTGTTACTCCCGTCTTCCCCAGCCCGACCAAGGGCGATCGGTCGCCTCACATCATCAGGACCGTGTCAAACCCGGTCCGCGGAAACTTCCTCGCTCCCGGCGACGCGAACCAGACTTCGGCTCGGTCTGCCAGCTCGGGGGCGGCTTACCTGCACAAGGTCGCCCAGCAGTCGGCGGGATCAAACCTGGTCAAGAAGTCCAACGTCGGATCGAGCATCTCTCAGCGCATCAAGGCCCTGGAGAAGCTCTCAGCCATCTCCGGCGAGGCCCCCACCATCGCCCCGAGCCGAGACCGACCCTCGTCGGCCTTCTTTTCTGTGAGGAGGAGCCGAGAACCTTCACGCTCGCCGTCGGTAGCAGACCGAGCTACCTCATTCAGCCGACAAAACCTCCGCACTCCACCCTCGAGATCTGGCTCCCGTGATGAGTCCCCAGAGAGGACGAGGAGGACGACGACGCGCCGGGACCGGTCCAACTCTGTCGCGAGTCGACTGTCCATGTTCGAACCACCGGTGACGGAGGGTGGCTCGCCAGGAAGTAACTCGCGAGGCCCAGAGTCCATCTCGGTCACCGCTAAGATCGTCCGAGATCCGAGTCAGAACACGGCCAAGACCATGGAGCCTCCCAAGGACCCATCCGAGTACAACCCCCTGGAGCTTAAGCAGTCTCCTCTCCTGGTTGACCACCAAAGGTCGGCACCCGTCTGGACACCTGCCGCCCTTGAGCTGCCCAAGGAGACCATCCTGGAGCGGCGCATGTCTAAGGAGGGACGGAGATCCGAGTCGCGGAACCGCAGCAAGGATAGCAAGTCTCGACGATCTTCCCTGAGCGTCGTTAAGGACTTTATCAATGACCGTCGGAAGTCGCTCACCTCGCCCTCGAGCGAGGCTCTTCCCTCTTCGGCTGCTTCACGCTCGCCTACTCGACCCACGTCGACACACAACAAGCGGCTGTCCATCAGTAGCCGTCGATCCTCCTTCAGCCGGGACAGGGAGAACGTGCTGTCGCCCTCGGCCACGACCGAGAGCTCAGCCTCAGGTGATGAGGCTAAGTCTACCAGCGACAAGACCAAGTCTCGCACCGCCCGCTTCATGCGTCGGCTCTCCTCCCTCTCCAGCTCCCGCGGCAAGACCACACCGCCCACCGTCCTCTCCCCTACCGTCCAGGAGGAGGTGCCCGAGCCTCCTCGGCCGGTGACCACGGGCCCGCCGTCGATCGTCTCGTACATGGGCGACGTCAACGTGCAGTTCCCCGACAACCTCCTCTGGAAGCGACGCAACATGTGCCTCGACTCTCAGGGCTTCCTCATCCTGAGCGCCCTCCCCGCCCAGAGCAGCCGCGCTGCCCAGGGCACCAAGCGCTACCACCTCAGCGAGTTCCGGACCCCCTACGTCCCCGATGTCGAGGTCCAGGAGCTCCCTCACAGCGTCGTCCTCGACCTGATTGAGGGAAGCGGTGTGCAGATTGCCTGTGTTGACCGGGTGGGACAGACCAAAGTCCTCGACAGTGAGTATCACCAACCAACAGATGAATATTTCGAGTGCTAACGAGTGTAATAGTTCTGCGAGACGCTCATGCTAGCCATGCCATTACCTTTGGACTGTAATCTTACTTATGATGGTCCGGGCTAGGGACTTTTGAAAAGGAGCTCCAGTGCATATCCCCAACCTCAAGCCACGGCTTGCCTTATCCGTCGACCTTCACCGTTACATATACTCGGCCAATGGCCACAGTAATCAAACCGTCCTCTATGTCCAGCGATTAACGGCCTCACGACATCACAACCCTTTCTAGCTCTAGCCTCGCCGTGTACCAACATATAACACACAACGGGCTTGCAATCGTCGCCCCCGAGAAAGCACAAGATGCTTTCCATCTCCTTTTTGAAACTCGTCAGAAAACCAAAGCATCAACTGGGTTGATGCTATACACACACACACACACACACACCATCATCTTCCCTTGAAACAAAACAACACCACAGGACTTCGTATCCCTTCTTCTCCATCTGTCCTTGTTCACACACAATGTTTTTTCATCTATGTACGCATGATACCACTACTCCCCAATTCTCTAGCTTCTACGGCTTTTTTATTTCCCCCTTTTCTCTCTATTCTCTTTCTAAACTAGCCTTGTGTTTTTTTTCTTCTTCTTTCTACTTCTACCTTTTTTAGTGTCTCTATTCATAGTTTTTAAAAATCCCTCTGTGTTTTCCTTCGTCTATTCCCGAGGAATACATGCTGAGCGGGGAGGGGGAGAGGAGGGCCGGCCAAGCTGGGCGGGTTGGATAGGGCGGATCGACGAGATTTCGCTTTTGCTACCTAGGATGAGAGAGGAGAGGTGGATGATGATGACGATGGAGAAGTAGAATACAAAAGCGCAGAGAGCGAGAGGCATAAGCAAAAAGACTGATTCAAAGTTCAATATTTGGTTGATTGTAATGTTGATGATCAACTATTTGTAGGCGTGAGATGACAAGTAGATGGATGTATAATGGAATCCGGCACTGGCACCAATTTGAGAAAACGTTTTCAATATTTTTGCTTCATCTATCTAGATACGTTTTGTCTCTTTTGTCTTCTCACACAGAATCGTTCAGCACTCAATGTTTTCGACACGCTTTAACCTCCTCGAGCCAGCTCATTTGGTAAGGGGCCATCCTCCTCTCTTCCATGGCAGCTTCTGAACCTTGAATTCGCTTTCATCCTCGCTCTCTGTTTTCACAACTTCCACTGAGTTCCCCTTTTCGCGAGCAATCGCCCTCGAGCTATATCTTTCGACCCTCATTTCGGGTGCTGTAGTAGTGACAAATACTGCTGCCATCGTCCAAGCCGATGTCTCGCCGATTTTTGATCCTTGGTTGGACACTTCCAACGAGGGATAGAATATGTATATAAGAGAAAAGAAAGATGAATGGACTGGAACCACAATTGTGGTGATTGCTTCGTTCGTGCCGATCAAGCAAAATCACTGGCGGATACGAATAGGTCATGTAAAATCGAAGCTCAGGGTGCATCCAGCACTTGCACTGCTGGTAACGTCCACTAGTTGTTCGTCGAAGGGCCGGATGGATCCAGGCCCGGGAACTGGGAGGGGTCCATGGCCATGTACTCGAGCAGGTCGAGCCCCCCTACGTTGACGCCCTCGGGGCCCATGGCGACCGACGTGTTTTCGACGTTCTGGAAGAAGGCCGGGCCAGGAGGGAGATACCACATCTCGTTACCCTGGTTGTTCCAGTCCTCGAAGAGACTGACATCCATGTTTGCCACGGCGCTCTCGACCACGTTGGGAGTCGACGGGCCGAGAGAGGCGTTGCCCGGGTAGGGAAAGTTCTGCGTCGAGAGATCAAACGGCGTGGCTGAGATATTGTTGGCTTCATGTGTGGGTGAGTGAGGTCGGTCTACAATGAGCCTGTTAGCATGTCTTTTAGTCTCGCTTGGTTGAGCCAACTTACGGTTTCCACTAAGCCCATCTCGAAGTTTTTGGGCATGACCCCCAACCCAGTTCACGCCATCCTCGCCATTCATGCCAATCCCATCGCCATCACCATTGAGAGCCGTCTCGGGCATAGGGCTCTGTCCCTTGCCGGAAGCCTGCTGCATCGTGGGCGCCTGGATGAAGCGGTTCCGCAGGCGGCTCGTCAGAGAGTCCAGCAGGTCCGCGAACCGGATTCCCAGGTGCACGTCGTCCACGACGCAGTTGCGGAGCGCCTCGACGGTCGAGTCCATCAGCTCGATGCTCATCCGGACATCCGACCGCGGGGCACCGAGCGCAAAGGTCTTGAGCAGGAACATGGCGCCGCTGATGATGCGGAAGTATGTTCGTACAGGGGCGTGCTTGAGATAGTCTCCCGGCAGCAGGCCCTCGACAACTGTGCGGAGGAGATTTCGACTTCCCTCAACCACCTCACGGATGTATTCCTGATCATTCACAGTGAAGCCACCAAGCTGTCCGAGCGGTAGCTTCCCATAGTTGATCATGGTCTGGGGTGACAGCTGTGGATGGCCGTTTTGTGCTGCATTCCCATGATGATTCGAGTTCGCAGTCACCCCGGCTTGATTTGTACAGCGCTCAACGACAGCTTGAAGCGAGAGGGAGTTGATGTAGATGCGGACATACTCATACTCGATAGTCAAGATGTGACGTATGAACTCGGGCAGTGGGAACAGCTCAAACTCTCTCCACCAGTCACGTAGCAGGGGCGCAAAATCTTTGAGGATGTCGACGTACTTGCCATTTTGAATGATCGTCGTCGTGTGCTTCCGGGACCGGAAGATCCTCTCGTTACCCATCTCCATAAGATGGCTGATTCCCGCCCAGCAGTGAATGATCTGGTCGTCGAGATCTAGGTCTGGAACGTAGTTGAAGGCATTTGACAGCGACGACGGGTTCGTCCCTGGCGTGGTGCCCTCGTGCGACGTGGGTCGTGGTCGGCGGATGGCAGGGTCCTTTGTTCGGAGTTGAGACGGTGCCATGTTGGTCCAGCCGAGACGTCCAGCCAGCTGTGTCGTGTAGATGAGAAGTAGTCGCTTGATTCGGAAGGCTCGCTGCCGGTATGTTTCTTCCTGGTACTCAGGGCGCGTGATGGCGTCGTCCTTGAGTAGCTCGTCAATATCGTCAAAGACACCGAGTTCATAAGCGAGTCCGTTGGCGGTACTGAGCAGCATCCAGCACATCCGATCACTTCTCCATGCCGGCTCAAGCCAGCTCTCAATCCTCTTGCCACCAAAGCCATGGCCCAGGGTCTTGCTCGGATCCTCGTCGGCGGCGGTGATGGGTTGGTAGCTACTCTCCATGGGCAAAACCAACTCGTCAGTGGCTTCGGTGGGTGGGAAGTGCAGCGCCCGTGGATGCCACTCTGTCAGGATCATCAACGACTCGATTGTTCCCAGTGTCCGCAGGCTGCCTTTGCGCAATCCACGCCAAGGCGCTGTACTGCTGGTCTGGCTCTCGTCAAAGATGGCACTGGCACTGGGTGGGACGCAGAATCCACCTCCGAATGCCTCCTGTCCCCATAGACATCGCTCGATCATGCCGCGCAGGTACATCCAGAGCTGTTCATGGATAGCGTGTGATCGACAATGTCCGCCAGTACCGGGCATTTTTCGATACCGCGATGCGATCGTCAGGAGGGTGACCGTGAGGATGGGTTCTTCGTATAGTAGAGTGACATGAGAGGCGGGATTACTGAATGTCGGCGGCGAGATAGGTGTCAGGGGAGAGAGGTATTTGTAGTAGCTAGTCCAGTTAGCATGTTGATTCAACAGGCAGTAATTGAGGTTCAGCTTACTAGTCGATGTACTCGATCGCCTCGAGCGCCGTGAACCAGCCGGCGCGGACAAAGCGAAAGCGCTGCCATGCCTTGATGGCCTCGACGTACCCGGGCTGTGAGCTCAGCTCGGGCCGCGACAACTCAGGGTCGATGGGTTGTTCCATCTGAGGAGGCCTCGAGGCCGGTCTGGGATTGCTGGGATAATGGTAGGAATCGTGGCCAGGGGGCTGAGGGGGAGGAGGACGAGCAGATGAAGAGCTCTCTCGGCGTTCATGTTCCATTGCGGGACTATTCCATGTCAGCACATGATCCTTGAACCGATAGCAGGCGAGGGGGGGCAGAGAAGAGGAAAGATGAAGTAGATCCCAGGGCCAAGAAGCCAATGGGGGCCGGGGTAACGTACCTATCCGTTGCCGCCTTATAGAGCAGGTCAAGGGCATCTTGCGGACCAAACATACCCCGCCGCATGACAGTCTGGGCCTCAAAGTTCTCGAGCGTCTGGTTCGCGTCGCCGTCGCCTCCAAACTCACTATTCAGCCTGTCAGACCTCGAGCCGTCCGGGCGGCGCAGGGGCTGGTTACGCCCATGAGAGCCGCCGGGCGTCAGCGGCACGGTGCTGTAGGCGCGATGTTCGACGAAGGGAGGGGGGCTCCCGCTGACGTGAAGGCGCTTGCGGCCATTCCTGATTATGTACTCGTCGGCATCGCTGCCGTCCTCTTCGGTCTTGCGCTTGCGGCGGGTGGCACTGAAGAAGCACTCTTTGCTCTCGCGGCGGCAGCGCACGCAGGGCGGGTCATGAGGATTGTCGACGCTGCCGAGGTCGCAGCGGACTTTGCGTCGGCGACAGGGGATGCACGCCTGGTAAACGCGTTTGTGCTGGCCACCCGCCTGGTTCGCAGCCGACTGCGCGGGGGTCTGCTGCTGGCCAGCGGTCGCGATTGAACCAGCAGGACTGGATTCGGAGGCCCCGGATGCCGGCTGAGTGGCGCCGTACGGGGCCATGGCTACTCGTGTGCCTCGTCGAAAAGTGTCGGACCGGAAGTCAAAGATTCGGCCGGTTCACGGTATCGGAGACGGGTGGTGGGGGGTCAGATCGGAGGAGTGCAGACGGGCTGGGCGGCAGCGAGACGGCGCCAAAGAAAGGCGTGGTCGCCGTGCTGGGGCGGCAGGCAGCTCAGCGGGCAAGCTGGCGAGCGCAGTGGACGGAGGGTGGTAACGATAGAGCGATAAGGGCGATTGGGGGATGATGTCGAGGTTCGGTTTGTTGCGGTTGAGCAAGGTCGAAGGAAAAGACGTGGGCCGAGGAGAAGCGGAACTGGGGGGGAGAGCAGTCCTTTTGGAGTCGCTGGCCCGCTGGGTTGGGTGAGGAGATGGAGTCGAGTTTGGCGTGCGCACGGTACGGTGCGGTACGTACCCGTCTGTTATTCGAGGTCTCTTGCGGGGAGGCGAGGGAGGCTTGAGAAAGAAAGGCAACAAGGGAGGTAGGCAAGAGGGGAAACAAGAGGTCAAAGGATAGATTGGATTGGACGGGGGTTTGTTCGCAGCCGAGGCCTTGTTGGTTAGAAACGTAAGACGCAAGGACCTTGTCGTCCCCAAAATGAGACGTTCTAGAGGCGCTACTAAGGAAGGAGCTAGCTAGCACGAGCTCCGGGGTCTCGACGTTGTGAACAAAGATTTTTTCATTCTCGTCGAGACGGGAACGGAGAGGGGGGAAAGGGTAAGGTGGTGGGGGTGAGGCGGGCTTTGACTGCAACGACCCGTTGAGGTGCTGAGCAATCCGAAGGGTTGGTAGTACTGGACCTATGCTTTGTGAGCGTCAACAGTTGGTCAGGACATCCCACCAGGTGCACCACCTCTACTCGTAGGTACCTAGGTATAGAGCACTCGAGGGGTGAACGTACCAATTACAAGTCACAATTGCAATTGTTCCTCGTCAAACAATGGCCAGGGGCGTGTGAAATACTGGGCGATGATGTAGGAGAGAGTGAGAAATTGGGAGGCGTAACCGGCACACGGGGTGTCAGGTGACGACTTGACAATGTGATGTTGAAAGGACAGCGGGCGATTGGAGGCGGGCTTGGATCGAGGTTGACGTGAGGCAGACAACCTAGGGAAGGTAGGTCATGGCCCGTCACAGCCTAGCGAGTCCCGTGCCATATTGTACGAGGAGAAGGGGAGAAAAAATGAACCTGGAACAACACTCCCCTCCTCTCTTATCATTAATATCCCCCCATGAGCCACTAGAAAGAAAAAAATGCTGTTGACACGGGGGGAAAAAAAAGAGAGAAAGGCCCATCGCCGAGTTCTAGCTTATCCCAAGACAGGCAACTCGATAAGTAAGACGAGGTCCTATTGGTTCACGCCACCCAACCTTGATATCGCTGTTCGCTGCGACGCACTGCGTGTCTGGGTCTGCTGCAGGCGATCGAGGAAGCAAGGACCAGAGATCCAATCCCGTGCAGCCAGCCCGGGAGAAGAAAAAAAGGAAGGAAAGAGCATCACCAGCTCAAGTGTCGACAGCATCAACACGTTCAGTCAACAGCTTAGTTGGCTATGAATACTGCAAAAAAGACACCTTAATTCCTCTTGATACTCTCAACTGCTGCCAGCCATCACCTTTCCCACCGACGTCTCCCTCCCTCGCCTCTCAATCTGCAAAGCGGCACCTCTTGACAGGCCCCCCCTCCGCCCCTCTCATCCTCGCCCAGCACGGGCCAATCACCAACCCCGAGGCGCTGGTCACGTTGTCAACGCCTCCATCTCCATCTCCATCTCTTGCGCCCCCCCATCTTGTTGACTCTTACGTACATTGCGCTGCCCATACGTAAATCTCGACAAAAGACGCTTCAAACCAATCCTTGTCAGACGGCTCTGTTCTCACCGCACAGACCGGTTATCCTTGTCTCCATGATGGCATCTCTTCCCACTTTCATCTGGGGAAAAAGCGAACAATCAAGATGTCCAACCTCGTCAACCCCGCAGATGGATAGGGATGGGTGGTTTAGATAAAAATTCCGGGGCGGCTGGTCCATCATCTCATTCGTCAATGGCACACCTTCCATCAGCCGCCTCATTTCTTCTCGGTACCTGCTCTTGCATCCATGCCCACGTCGCATCCTCCTCCTCCTCCTCCTCCACACACACATAATCAAGACACGACGTCTTTGCACGCATTCGCCATACATCACGCACACCCAACAGCCCAACTCTTCCTCCACCAATATCCCCCATTCTCCGAGATTTCCGGTCCCGGTCCCGGCCCGGAGATAGCCCATTAACACGCACACCGCAGGATCCTACAAGAAACCCTTATCTTGGAACGCACAGGGGACATACAAGTGCAGCAGACTGGCTCCCGAATTCCAAATCTTGATACTCCCCTGCCATGCCATGCCATGCC